>CAOJBK016359121.1:0-13321 GCA_948294925.1 Codiaeum variegatum | reverse complement strand
GAAAGAGTTAATCCCTCAAAGAATGGTTACCGGGTGGAGAGTATGCATTGATTATAGAAGATTGAATGATGCTACTTACAAGGACCACTTCCCCTTGTAATTCATTAACCAAATGCTAGAGAGGCTTGTTGGGAACTCAATATATTATTTCTTAGATGGATTTTTCGGGTATTTTCAAGTTCCTATTACTCTTAAAGACCAAGAAAAGACTACCTTCACATGTCTGTATGGTACTTTTCTTATAGAAGGATGCCTTTTGGTCTATGCAATGCCCCGACCACTTTTTAAAGGTGCATGATGGCCATTTTTTATTACTTGGTTGAAGACATCATGGAGGTTTTTATTGATGTTTTCTTTTTTCATGGAGATAGCTTCGAAGGATGTCTTACCAATTGGAAAGGGTGTTGGAAAGATGTGAGGAAACAAATCTTGTTCTCAATTGGGAAAAATGCCACTTCATGGTGGAAGAAGGGATAATGTTGGGATAGAAGATTTTAAAAAAAGGCATTGAGATGGATAGGGCTAAGGTGGCCACCATTGACAAGTTATCCCCTCCTTCAAATGTTAGAGGAATTATGAGTTTTCTTGGTCATACGAGTTTCATCAAAGATTTCTCAAAAATAGCTTGTCGCTCATAAGGCTCATAGAGAAAGAGTTTAAATTCAAGTTTTATGAAGAGTCCCTTATAGCCTTTAACATATTAAAAGAGAAACTCATTCATGCTCCTATCATAATAGCTCCAGATTTGACCCTTCCATTTGAAATCATATGTGATAAAAGTGACTATGCGGTGGGAGTGGTGTTGAGGCAAAAGAGGGAGAAGCATTTGCAGCCCATCAATTATGCAAGCAAAATACTTAATAATGCCAAGGTCAAATACATCACTACATAGAAAGAGCTATTGGCGGTTGTCTTTGTCTTTGACAAGTTTCATTCATATCTTATCTTGTCAAAGGTGGTTGTGTGTACCGATCATTCGGCATAAAAATATCTTTTTTCCAAGAATGATGGAAAGCCAAGGATCATAAGATATGTGTTGATGCTCCAAGATTTTGACTTGGAGGTGCAAGACAAGAGGGGAGGAGAGAACTTAGCAGCGAATCATTTGTCAAGATTGTAGAAGAGCTAGATGACAGAGAGAGAAAGGAAACATTCCTAGATGTGCAACTTCTCACCATGGTAAGTAAGGTTTATGACTCTAACCCTACCTCTGATATTCCTTGGTTCGTCAATATTAAAAACTATCTTGTTACTAGGGAACTCCCAAAATATTTTTCGTACCAACAAAAGAAGAAATGTGTCTCTAATTTGAAATACTACTTTTGGAAGGACCTTTTTCTCTTTAAGCTTTGCAATGATAAAGTGATACGCTATTGCATGGCATTGTCTGACACGCTTCAAATTTTAAACTAATGTCATAGAGGGCCCGCCGGAGGTTATTTTGGTCCAAACTGGACCACTCAAAAGGTGTTGGAGGCAAAATTTTATTGGCCTTCAATCTTCAAGGATAGCCAAGAATGGGAAAGTAAGTGTGATTCTAGTAAAAGAATAGGCAATATTTCATCTAATGATGAGATGCCCCACACTGGTATTCTTAAAAGTGAGGTTTTTTTTATGTTTGGGGCATCAACTTGATGGGACACTTTCCCAGTTCTTTTGGTAACAAATCAACTTGTGGTTGTAGATTATGTGTCAAAATAGGTTGAGGCACAAGCTCTATCGAAGAATGATGCCAGGGTGGTTGTCACGTTTGTGAAAAGGTTATTTTGTCACTGGCACTCCTAAAGCAATCATTAGTTATAGAGGCACACATTTTTGCAATGCACAATTAGAAAAGATTTTAAAGAAATGTGCTGTCACTCACAAACTTACAATCTCCTACCACCCACAAACGAGTGGGAAAGTTGAAAACTCCAATAAGGAAATCAAAAGTTTCTTGGAAAAGTCCATAGAGTGGAATAGAAAAAGTTGGGCTGAAAAGTTAGATGGAGCTCTATGGGCAAGTAGAACCTTTTATAGAACCCTGATTAGAACAACTACTTTTAGGCTTGTCTATGATAAAGTGTGTCACCTCCCTGTGGAACTTGAGCACAAGGCCTATTGGGCCATAAAACAAATCAATGTTGATCTTCTTAATTCTTGTCTAGGATTATTCATAGACAAGTTAAAGTCCCAGTGGTTAGGTCCATTCTTGGTGAAACAAGTGTTTCCCTATGGCACTATTGAGTTGAGTCATCCGAAAAAGGGTGACTTTAAAGTGAATTCCCCACGATTGAAACTTTACATTGAGGGGGAGGAGCTCTTTGAGTTATGGAAGGTTTGGCACCTCCAATAGGTAGAATTTTGTCCAGCTAAAATGATGCTAAAGAAGTGCTTGGTGGGAAGCAACCCACCGGTTCAAAGTTTAATTAAGTTCTTTTTATTTTTAGTTAGTTTTTCTTAATTTTTTAGAGTAAAAAAAATGATATGATGCTTGATCTTGAGGTTATGTTGGCACTTATAGGGCTTAAATAGATAAGAAAAGGTAAGTGGTTTGGTTCATAGGAGGCACCAAAATCTGGGACATTTTCCAAGGGTAAGTTAAAGCTTGAACAAATTGAAAATTCTGAATTTTTGGGTCTCACGTCCGTGAGGGGTGCCTATGAGATAGAGAAAAAAAATGCATTTCCGGTATTATAGTGGATGCTTAGCCACAGCCTAGTCTCACGACCTTGAGCTAAGCCTATGTTATTGTACTCCAAAAAAGAATTTTCTAAGGTAGCTCACGGTCTGGTCTCACACCCGTGAGCCAGACCATAGCTACTGACCTTTTTAGCATTTTTCCAGGGCTTGTCTCATGGCCTGGTCTCACTCCCGTGAGCTAGACCAACGCTATTGTGTCTTTAAAATTGTTCACATGCAGTGCTCACGCCTTGACCTCACAGCCCGTGAGCTCGATTTTTACAGTTTTTCTATACTGCCCATTTCACTTATTTTCACGCCCTATATAAGCCCAAACATGCCTAGCCACCCCACTTTCCCATTTTTCTACAAAATCAAACATTTAAACTCTCTCAAAAACTCAAATCACAATGATTCAAGGCTTGATTTTTCAAAATTTCTCCAAGAGTCAAAGCATCAATTCAAGGTTTTTCTTCCTTTTTACTTTTTCTTTTCTTTGTTCCTAGTTTAGTTTATTTTTTCTAAGGATATTTTGTAGGAATTGCATGCTACGTTTAATTTCTTAAGTTTTTGTTGAAATTAGTTCAATAATTTATAATAGAAAGTGTTATTTAGTTGTTAAGTTTTAATTTCTTATATGATTGTGGTGTTTTACGTCTTAGTTTTATTTTAGGATTTTTAGGTTTTATTTTTTATTTTTCTTGAGAACATTTGATTAATTTAAAGTTTGAAAGGCCTTGAATCTTTGTTCAGTTGTCAATTTCCATGATTTGAGAGTGATTTTGTATTTGATTTGCTATTTTTAGGCTGGCTTTATCTGATGCATGTAAGGTGTTCCATAAAATGCCAAAGTGAGTTAGGAGTCAAATTTTTAATGAAATTTCGAACCATTTGTGTTCATTAAGCCTAGGGAACAACCCCCTCTCACTTTACATCAATTTGTATCTATGCACTTCACAGCGTGCACTTTGTTCTTCTTTGACATATAAATTGTGAATGTGTGCTAAGTTTAGGGGCGGTTTGTGTTATGCCTCCAATGTGTTCGATGTAATGTCAAAGGGAGAGAGAGGGCCACATTTTTCATGAAAATTTAAAGAGAGAAACCTCCCCCCCCCCCCTCATATTGTGATATTTTTTGTTCGAATACAAACTACACCACGCACAAAAATTTCTCTTTGCCTATGATTTCATTTGTGGTTTATGCCATCATACTAAGTGTGGGTTTGGGATTTGAGTGGGGTGCATGGGACTTAAATTGCTTGGTTATTTATTTTGTTTACAAGGTTGGAAACTCTCTATTTTTAGTCGTTACCATGCTAAAATTTTGCAACTAATCATTGACGATTTTGTTTTCCATTGCATTGTTTGTGGTTATTTGTTGTTTTACAACAAATGGGGCTAAAGAAAGGACCATTATCGACCTCCAAAGCTATCAGCAAGTGAACGGCCACTTTCTCACCCCCTAAAAGGTAAAAAAAGGGGAAAGCATTGCCTCAACAACTCCTGAAGGGAGAATATGGAGTTGCATAGCGGAAGCATAAAAATTTTCGTTGAAAATCCGATGTTACTCGATTTTTTATTTTAAAACTTTTATAAAAAATTTACCATGTCAAAACACTTTTGACTTGGTTAGGTTTAGATATTCATTAAACATTTTAACAAATTACTAAACCCTAAGTTTTGACTCATATTCAATACCAAGGATTCTCTACCAATTATTGTGCAAAATATAATTGCAACAAAGAAGGGTTAGAATGTATCAAATACCTCAACTCCCTCCTTCATTTAGCTCCTCAAATGTGAAGCCTCTAGTTTGACTCACACCGAAGCTATCCCTTGGCTTGTGTCTCCTTTCCTCCTTGAAGAAACTTGAACCTTCTCTTGGTTGCCCTATTTTTTTGTTCTTGCATTTTTACTTGAGAACTTGAGACCTTAGGGATTTTGGTTGGACTTTGGTTCTAACACACTCTTCTTCCTAAGGATTTAGAAGTAGAATTTATAATTGAAATTTTCTTCAAGAATTAACTCCCTCTCACTAAATGGTGTGTGAAAATTTGAACTTTCTCTCTCTATCTCTTGAGAGCTTCTCACTCTAACTTCAATGAAGAAGAAGATGAATAGTAAAGAGTTCAAAGTATTCTTAGGAAAAAGATGAAACAATCACACTTATATATCCATGCCTCTTTCCAACAAGCTTCCTTAAATTAAGAAAGAGCTGTTGAGACATGATGGCTTCTTGCTTCATCATCCTTTGACTCAATTGATTAAGTCAATAATCAATTAATCAAAGTGATTAGGATAATTTATTAGTAGGAATCATCTTTTCCTATAATTAATCATTTCTTATGTAGATTAATTATCAAATGCCAAAGTTTATATCAATTTAGTCATGCCCATTTATATCCCATACAAATTATGACATAATTGATAAATCCCATATTAATTAGACTTCAATATATGTTATCATCTTTACAAATTTAATGACAAGTCTAATTCAATCACTGTAATTAAACCCTTTAATCATTTATTAACATGACTAATACTAAGCCATGGGAAAATCTTTATAGTGTGTGACTTGCTAGATTCATATTCTAATTAGCAATGGGATAAAGAAAACTCTTTTTCTTCACACCAAGTATGTAATCTATAGTTCATACTTAGTCCCATAAGTCGTGAGTTAGTCCCATAAGTCATGAGTGACATCTAGTATAACATGTCATGACTACCTAATTAGAAATGAATGTCGATGACTAAATCTATGAAATTTCATGGACTCCTTGATTATAATTACCATGCACTCAAATCCCTTTATTACGGATTCCAGATCTCAGCTAAGGTCATGGAAAAGTCAAACCCTATATGCTGATCATATGACTTCTATCTGGTTCTAATTCTCGATAAACAAATTCGAACTAGAAACTTTTTCTAGTGAATCTTTACTACCTTAGCCAAGGATTTGTGAATCGAGAATAACCATAAGTTATAGGATTCCTTTCTTGTTAACCCAAGTTAATAAATTCTATCATGGAGATCACTTATTTAACCATACCACTAATTATGGCCACCATGTGCCATATACCAATACTTGATTAGCATCGGTATGTAAGTAATAACAAGCCATAGCCACTAATATGTTAGATAATATGTCACCTTAAGTCTAGGGATTATGTGCACAATTGCAATCAAGATGATCAGACATTGCCTGATGGATAAAACCCATGTGTCTATCATCTAAAGTCACTGTTCGACTTACTCATCACACGAGTGTCCACATGTTGCCATGACATCACATGTCTATAGTGTGAGACTCACTACCTCTATACCAATAAGTATCCCATACTTGTCATGGATAACAATAGAGGTAACGGTCTAACTGGATTCATGATGTTCCTACCAATAATCCTATGACTGTGAACTACCTTTAAAGTCTATGAGAAAAAGAATATGTCATCGTATTCTTAACCTCTTTGAGAATATATTCTCTTACATAGAACTTAAGGAACATATATACATAATGCACTAAAATAAAACTAATCATTCAACAAAAAACATATATATATTAAGCCATAAATGGGATTCAAATTACAAGTATATATATAAAGTATATGCTCTAGGGCATACAATCCTAACACCTTCACCACCTCTTGCCAGGCTACCTCAGACGGGTAATAATGCTTTGAGATATAACCCTGACCACCCCAGTGTGTAGTTTGATTAGTATTGGCAATGGGAGAGGCTTTGGAATTTTAGGAATAAGCCTTTCATCCCCTATTACTCAATTAAAAGTGAGTCATTTGTAGGGTCTACTTGAGATGGAATAACTTTGATTTATGTTTGACCAGCCTAGTTGGAAGCAGCTTTAGGAAATCAAAGACCAAGGCTATAGAGAGTGGGACTTGGAGCCCCTATGCACTCTTTACTGGCCCAAGAAACTAGCCAACCAAACTGATAAGAATATTAGTTTCTGATCAAGTCTTCAAAACCATACCAAGAGTGTAGTTGAACTAGCTATGGACTTTGGTTTGTACAAGCTAGAAGAGATCTTCATACCAACTTATTAGAAAACTTGTTTGGATTTTTCTCAATGCCACCCTCCTATCTCTACTGTGTGGGCTAATTAGCTACGAAACAGTGAAAATCAGGGATGAACAAAGCCTCTCACTTCAAGAATCAGGCTATGCAGTTTGCTCATTACATCACTAGCTATTCTACCTCTCCTAGGATTAGTTTAGGGGGAGGGGGTGGGCAGTCATGTCACCATAATGGATTTATTCTTCTTGTATTGCATGACTGAGAAAGAGAGATGCAATATGGCTTACTCCTTAATTTACTCTCTGAATGAGCTAGCCTAGAGGCCAACTTCGAGATGTCTTCATGGTGGATCTTATATGACCAAGCTTACTAGAGCACTAGATAGGGACCAATTAACTGAGGTCATGACATTGGATGGCTCTATTACACTCTTTTAATAAAAATGTATTGGGAAAATGCTTCATGAGAGAGCTCAGCCACCTAGTCCCCTTAGAGCAGCAACCCCTCCTCCTTCAGCTATTACATTGGCACCCCCTTCCAGTCGATCCTTCCTCTTCTATAGGACCATCAGAGCTGTCTCTACACTATCCTTCTTATGCGACTTTTAGTGCCGGTCCACCATTTATTAACTGGAGGGCTTGTCCAAGAGAGGGGGAAAATAGGAACAGGGAGCAGACCACATTTGAGGATGCCATGATCCGACTTGATTCCACTATAGGTAATTTGAGTATGAGGAAGTAGGATGATCGGTTGATACATCTAGAGGTATTAGATGAGTTTTATAATGAGAAGGAGCATAGAAGGTAGACTAGCAAGGTCCTTGGTAAGATTTTGAAACACTTGGGCTTGAAAAAGCCAAAGTGACTAATATCCTCTCCTCCTTTTAGAGTTAACACTCGAGTAGCTGTTCCTGATGATATTACTCCAGCACCAGTGGAGACTATTAATCTTAAGGAGTTTAGTTTCATTGAGACATAAACGTATTCCAGCTCGGATGTAGAGACCGAGACTGGAGATGACGATGATGTTGCAAATGACGGGGATGACTTAGATGACGATGGAATAGAGGCCAATCCATGACAAAGCAGGACCCTTTTCTATCACTCCTTTATCTTTATTGTTATTTCCTTTTACTTTATGTCATATTTTTTATTTTAGGATTTGTACTTATTTTTATTACTGTGTTGGATTTCTATTTATTTGGCTAACTTGGATAATATGTTATTCTTTTGTGGTTTCAATGCGAAACCAATTGCTAACCCTAGCCTATAACACTATAACTACCTAGCTCGGATAATTATTTTAGGAAGGCTGGAGACCTTCCATTTCAGGGCAGTATTTCTCTCCCCCTTCTCTTCTTATATCTTTTCACACACATTAAGGGCAATATGTGGTTCAAGTGTTGAGGGGGTGATTTATTGATTAAATGCATAGATTGAATGGATTATTATTTGTTGCATGAATGCTTGAAATAGGAATAGCAAGACTTAAGCACTACATATATAGGGTATATATTGTGATTTTCTCAAAATCTTAAAAATTAGGCAAATTTTTTTTATTACTCAGCTAGGCATTATTTTTCATAAACACTTTAGCTTTTTTATTAAAACTTTAAACATTATAGTTGATAATAGGAATCCACCTTGGCACAGTTTACACGACTAGGCTCTAGGGTGTTTAGGCACTATTGAGCATTTAGTCCTTTCCTTTGGCATGAATTAGGTTAGTGAATAGAGTTAGTACCTTAAGCCATTATTGTTTTTCTTGAAAAATGAACTAAAATGAATTAGTGCATCAATTTTGAGAACAATATTAAAAAAGGGACTTTGAAAATCATTACCTATTTTGCTAGTTTCGTATTGCAAAAAGCAATTTTTAAAAATGAAACCATGGATAGTGCTAAAAGCCGACTGAACAGTCTGTGACTAGTAGAGTAATCAGGGGTCGGCACCATAATTCATTTACTTTTGTGCAAAAAGACTAGTGATAATTTTAGCAAAGTCGGGTCTCTTTAAAAAGTAGAAATAAATATCATAATTGCATGCACTAATAAGGTTGAAAAGAGAAAAAAATGGTCTTTCAAGAGATTTCGGTCGGGTGCTCTAGGGAATTTTTAAGTTGTATGACTTGATTTGAGCCATGTTTTTGGGACTAGATGCTTAAATTTGTGTCTTGAATGCCTTGAAGCTAGTTTGTGTGAATTGTGTCTCCATAAATTCTGAATTCAACGGCTTTGTTTTTAGTTTTGTCAACAAACCAAAGTGTTGTGAAAAGTATACACCTCTTTGAGTGATCATTTTCCATTTTGTCTTCCTTTTGAGTATAGAGAATTGAACTTTTGAACTTGTACCATCATAAGTGGATCTGAGAGTATCCTAAATCTCTTTAGCAGTCTCACATGCTGATACCTGATTGAATTCCATTTCATTGAGCGCGCAAATGATAAGGGCATTCAACTTATCCTTCCTTTAAAGCCCCTTCTTATCTTCATTGAAATATTCATTCGGTCTAAGCACATTTCTGATGATAGGATCCCTTAGAATATAAGGACCATTTTCCACTTTATCCCAAAGATCATATCCTTGCGATTTTTTGTGAAACCTCATGTGAACCTTCCATTGATTGTAGTTGGAATCGCCAAATAGAGGTGGCCTTATTAAACAATGACCCTCTTGGAATGGTGTACGTGCAGAATCACCAATACCTACCCTTATCAATTGTTAGCTTTAAAAATCATAAGATTTAGTATGAAAAGAAAGCTTAGCTCTAATACCAATTGTTGTCCAAATAATGGACACTAAGAGGGGGGTGAATTAGTTGCTTAAAACTTTTTTCACAACTTTTAATCAAAAACACCAATTTCAAATCTTAAAACCTTTTATCAATTTAATATAAATTATAGAGTAAAGAGAAAATGAGATAAAATAAGAATTTATGAAAAACCAAGTTTTAATCCACCAATTCTAAATAAAAAATAGAGCAATATATAAAGAAATAAGTAAAAGGGAGAGAGAGAGAGAGAGAGAGAGAGAGAGAGAGAGAGAGAGAGAGAGAGAGAGAAGAAATTGCTCAAGGTTTATAGTGATTTGAAGACTCTTTCTCCTACATCCACTCTCTCAATCAACCGATTGAGATTCCACTATCTTCATAACCAAAGCTTTCAAGCTTCTAATTATTTGGGATTTTGCCAAAGTTACAATCCAGAGCTTACAACTCCAAACATGATTATAATGGTTTTTCAAATAATATTTTCAAGTCGCAAGAGCTGGTTTACAATCACTCAAGCTAGGTTAAAGATTTACAATGAGAATCTTAGCATAAATTTTCTTAAACTCAAAGGATTATAATTAAGAACAAGAGTTTAAGAAAATAGAGAGTATAAGAAAGATTAGGCTAAAAGCTTTAAGAAAATGAGTTATAAATCAATAGAATAGTGCTCTCTTAGTTTTTGACTTTGTTTCAAAAGTGAGATTGTATACCTTTGTCATTATTAGAGTCATTTTGATGCTTTTAACATTCAAAAAGTACCAATGACATCATGTTTAATGGTTTAAAAAAATTGTCAAACCGATACCATATGGTTGTGTGGTCCTTCATCATACAATCGTGTGAAGTTGGAGAGTTTGAATTGAATATAGTCATTGGAGCCATATGGTCCTATGATGCCATGTTCATACAGTTGTATGGGCTTAAACCAAAAATTCTAATTCCTATTGTGTAATGGTACAAGCGTATGCCTTTTTGGCTATACGGTAGTATGAGGAAATCCCATATGGTCGTATGGTACCCTTTTCTACACAAACATAAAAAAATTTTATCTCTAAAAGATATGTTAGTTTAACCTAAGTGTTTGTACAATGATATAAAGTACCATAAACTATGATATGCACAAATGCACTAATATATTAATGTAAAATGTTTTTGATTCATTATGCATTAATTGAATCAACTAGACTAATAATTTTAGAATCATCAAAATATAGAGGATAACAAGGGTTCACACTGAAAATCCTTTGCTCCTTCTTGGGTAAAAACTTGATTGAAACCTCTTTAGTAGCCTCAAAGTGGCTACTGAAGTATCCAAAACCAATCTTAATGAGAGGAATCACCTTCTACAGAGGTATCGTAACCTGATTCTCATAGTGCAACATGGACTCAAAATCCTTCAATTTTATTGCCTTGGGTTTTCTAGCCCCAGCGATGTCCTTGTCCTTGGTGTTCTTAGAAGTTTGAGTCTTAGGTGTTGCTATTTAAGAGTAAGAAGTGATGAAGAAACTAGGAAGTGAAAAGAAATTGAAGAAAGAAAGAACAAGAAAATCCTCTGAGTTGGAAGAAAACACTGAGAAGAACGATAAGTTTGTAAAAGTGAGAAAAATGATAATTTGAAAAAGCTTTTATAACCCACAGAATTCAAACAAGGCGAAGAGACACATCTGCCACATGGCAAAGAGCATCTTCCCAGAAAATCATTATGGCACCTGATAGTTATGTCACGTGTCGCAGCCCAATTTCCCTAATAGTAAATTCTCCATTCTTAAAAAATGCAATCATCACTTTGAAAATGTTAGAGAAGACATAACTGGCATAACTATACCAAGAATCCCATAACCCTTCACTTACTCACACCCAAGGACTTCGAGCCTGCACCTCCTTCACCTCTCAATAAGGGACTTGAGCCTTTGCCCCCATCTCGCATTAATGCAATACTTTAGGGAATCAAGAAGTTTGCTTCGGTCATGCTCCCGGAGCACTAGCACCCTAGAGTATGACAAAGTAAGGAGGCCTTAAATATAGGTAAAAATAACACCAAGCAAATTAACTCAAGCCAAGTCCATGTAATGAATGAAAGATCCGGGCCCAAGGGCCTCAATGACAAGCCCTCGAAGTCCAACTTTTAAGGAGCCGCTTCAAACCTCCGATAAGGAGCCTCGGTACACAACCTTCACTAAAACTCATTTAGGCCCTTGCCCACTCCTGATCAGACACGTGCCACTTAGCTAGGGGGCAATTGTCACTGTTTATGTAACATTACAGAAAATAAGGAGCCAACCGCTTAGAAACATGTATCCAATCTATAAGGATCCCTTAAATTACAAATAAGGGACTTCCCCCATTGGTTAAGATAATTCCTCACAATCCATTCTCACTATACACTACTCTCTACATTCTCCTATACTGACTTAAGTATCGGAGGATTATAACCTGACACAATGTCCTCCCCTCTTATTGTTACTTTCTATTCAAGTTCCTTAGCCACCAAGTAACCAAGAAATAATCGAAAAAAAAATCTTGAGGAGCACCAACTCTATCACATATAAAAAGTAACATACATGGATGGTCTAAAGATATGTGGAGTAGATTTCAACTTTCAAGCTCTAGTCCCTCAAATTTTTTTATCTTGTTTTTTACTAAAATTCATATATTTCAGATCTTTTATCTTTAAAAAATAGATCTTTTATTTTTAAAAATTATATAGTTCATTTAAAGAAATGATTTGACAATATAGATAATTGAACATTGATTTTGTTTTAAGATCTTAACATACTTAGAAGTTGACAAAATATAATATCATAAAGTACTTTATACATAAATCTACTTACATAAATTTAAAGAAATTAATGCTATTTTACTGCATCAAAACTGATAAGTCTTGGACTTGATCACCTCTGATCTTGGGCCTGAACCAGGTTGTAGCGACCTGCACAAATGAACAACTGTGAACGTTAGAGGGCTAGGTGTGTGCCTAGCAATAATCCTCCGATGCTCAATTCAGCAAAGGATCTGAATGCTTAGTTTAGTATTTAGGAATTTGTGAAAAAACATACCTCTAAAGTGTGTTGTTGCTCATTATATATGATAGTTTAAGGACTAGTTCCATAATGAGCATTTATTTGCCAGTTATCAATGGTATGGACATTTACTGTATTTGTAACATTCACGGAGTAAATGATTTGAAGGTTTTATAATGCTCATGAAGTGAGTGACCCAAAGGTCCCTCTTTCAGGTGGACCTTCAGGTCCAGTATTTTCCCAAGCAAGTGGCCCAGGCCTTCTATGCTTATGGGTATTTTGAGCCATTACCTTCTAATACGGGCTTATGTATTTCATTGGGTCTTCACCCAGTTAGGCCCATTTTATATAGACCCGTATCAGTGGCCCCCTTTGTTCATAAGAGGATTAGGAACCCTTCGAATTGTAATCCTCTGTTTGAACAAAAGATATTGCTTTACAGCTAATTCTTCGCATGTGCTTGAGCTCAGCTCTTCGTTAGTTCTTACGAAGGAAAACTTTTCCTTGTTCTTCGAAAGAAACAACTTCGCCTGACTCTTCGAAGAAAGTGCTTTGCATATGAGGGACAATTTGGCTTCGTGTGTATAGCACTCTGAGTCTTGTCTTCGAAGAATAACAGTGATACTTCGAAGCTTATTACCGAAGAGTAGAAATGATGATCTTCGCCACGTATTTATTTTTTAACCCTAAAATTTTACCACGTGTTGCTTACTCATTTGGCAACGGTCGAGAAGATGAAAGGTCTTCTAGAAGGTCTTTATATACCTTTTTCCCATACTTGTCACTATCTTCTTTTTGACTTGTCCTTTTACAAACAGTTCTTCTTCTTCGCATCTACT
>CAOJBK016358848.1:0-16497 GCA_948294925.1 Codiaeum variegatum | reverse complement strand
GATATATTAGTTCTAGGTAGGGGTTTTTCATCAATTTGAGGTCCATCCAAATTGGTTTTTCCCCTTTAATTATTAATAAAAAATTACTGATTTATCAAAAAAAAAAAAAAAGCATAGATGTAAAGCTTTCTTCTGTTAATTTTCTCTGTTTGATTCTTATTCTTATTATTTGAACTGTTTTTACTTGTAGTCAATTATAGATTTATTGATTCAGAATATCTACTGCATAATTTATTAATGACATTTAATTTTGATTAATGTTGCAATTTTTTAATTAATGAACTAGTTACAACTTATAATGAGCTTGATAAGGAGTATTTTGATCGTAGGACTGACGTGGTCAGTTAAACCATTCTAAGCAAGTAAGTTGTGCTACATTCAAATTATATAGCTAACTTATTGACTAAATAATTGAATGCCATACAGTGATTGGTCGTTAAATTGAATGCATATGGTGATTGGTCATTGAATGCATAAGTGAAAATTTTACTCAACTTTGGTTTTGAATTGAATTACTGGATAGCAAAGGTACTGCAAATTGGGTTTTCTTAGTATAAGCCTTTTATGACAACTCTTTAGCTTCATTGTTGATTATGATTTTCTAATTACTTTTTTCTATCTAAAAATAATTGATTATGCTTTACACTAACTGATTGTAAACAAAATACGAAATCATCATCACTGCTTCTATTTTTCTGGCTTTTGTACTGCTGCCATTTTCAAGCATGAAATGGTGTTGACGGTTTATGATTTTCTATTATTTTAAAGCATATTTCCATCCTTTTATTGTTATTTGTTTAATGTTTTATTTTTTTAGGGTTTATTATTTTCAACAATTGCTTGGTGGTGGAGATCCATAGCATATTGTTTGGTGGTTGCATGAAGCATTTGATGGAAACTCTAAGTATTTTGGCACTATTGAAAGAATATTTTTATTGGATATTATTATTAATGATTGTTAATTTATCAAGCATTTTATGGATTTTATGAATGTTTATGTTTAGGATTTTTACAGATTGAATATTAAGTAATGATGTTATGATACTTTTAAATATTATGATTATTGGTGCAACTTTTAAAAATAGGTGCAATTAAATTAAAATGTTATTATTTGTGTTATAACAAGTAATTGCGAAAATGTTGTAATTGGACAATTTTGTTGTATTAGATGAAAAAAAATGTCACAATTCCACTAAAAAAAGTTATTACAAGTCAAATGAAAATGTCATAAATTAAAAAAAAAATGTATCAGGTAAAATGAAAAATGTCACAAATCACTTAAAAAAATGTAGCATAAGGTGAGATGCAAAATGTTACTATCTAACTTAAGTATGTCACATATTAAATAAAAAAAAATTGTCACCTTTGGCATAAAAAGTTATTGTGTTAGGTTAGTGGGAATGTTAAAAATGGATTTAAAAAAATATTACATTTAATAGCTAAAAAATGTTAGAAATCATTAAAAAAATAGTGTTGCAAATGATAATGTTATCTTTGCATTTAAAAAGCGTCGTTAAATCATTTTTTCCAAAAGTGTTGCATTAGGTCTGTATATTGCAACACTTTTTTCTGGAGTTGCTTTAGATTATCAGGAATGTTGGGATAGACACCTATCCCAACATCAAAATATCTAACACTGAACTTTTTGAAGAGTGTTGCATTAGGTACCTTAATGTGACATTTTCAAGTCTATAACAACATATTGCCAGTGTTGTTATAGCTCATTTATGTTGTAGTGTCAAAACGACCTCACACATGCTAAAATAGACAAGTAATGGGAAAGGTTTAGTACTTAGAGCAAAATTAGGCTAATAGTCTAAGGTCCTCTCGTCTATAATGACGATCAAGGCTCAACAATGTCTCAGCCAAAATCATGTCAACAATTGACTATCCTTTACCCATATAGGATATCAGCTCAGCTATCTTGGCATCACCCCATCGAACTGGGCTCACAAAAATATAGCTCGTAGTCAAACCAAATGCATAAGCCTTCAGCCTTCTAACTAACCAAGCTGGATCATCCTTCTTATCCCAAAACATATCAGCCAAAGTGGCAAGTCAACAAAATCATCCTTCACCATACCTGAATTATCTCAATGCTCAAATCCAAAAGCCATACAAAAGAATTAAAGTAACCTACCCATTCAACTAGAATAACCAGGTCAGCCTCAAGATTCGTATCAAGAAAATACAAAAATTCCTCAAAAGATGGACACATCTCGTCCATACCAGCTCCAAATCGGAAAACATGATCAACAAGATCCCAAAATCAAATACAAGCCTTCAAAAATTCCCAATTGATTCTGAGACCTCTAAGTGTCGACAAAACACTAATGCCATACTTCCCGAGATTGATTCGGCCTACTTGGTCCAAATTCTTACACCAACCATGCATCATGTGACTAAAGTAAGGTTCCATGTTAAGAGGAAACAAAACAGGATAAAACTGATTTTTTTTTTAAAACTAAGTTTTTTGGCAATTTTTTGAATAAAAAATTTAATTTTTGTAGTAAAATATATATTGGTGTATAAATTGAGGCAGAAAACAAAGTTTGGAAGGCTGAACATGCAAACCAAGATGTTGACTCACACGTTCAGGCCCAAAGTGTGCGTTTAGGCCCAAAAGCATACGTTTAGGCTCAAACGCATGTGTTTGGTGTCTTACGCATGCATTTGTGCCCAAACACATGCAATTGAGGTTAAACACGTGAGTTTTGGCTGCACATATGGGTCAAATCGCGCTTCGACCTGGTCCGTCGGGACGATTTGTTCCGACCCAATCTAATTCCGTTTTTGCACAATTTTCGACCAAAATATTTTTCAAAATCCAATTTTCAAGAAAAATTAGTTTCCAAAATAGAAAATTGCAAAACATAATTGAAAATTTTTAAAATTTTCATAAGTAATTAGTCCAAAAATGCAAAATAATAAAGTTTTACAAAAGCCAGCAACAGGGCCCAGCAAAGTCAAAATGCATCATGCATCCCTTATCGCTGTCATCGTCCTCCTCCTCCTCTTTGGATACGGTCTGTGTACCACGCCTCTGGATGATCCTGGGTTCTCTCTAACTCCGTTAAACACTCAAAGTAGAAAGAGTGATACTCAAACAACCCAATGTCTATTAGTAGACAACATAATCCTGGACATGAATTGAAGTGGGAACCTACAAAAAAGCAAAAAGAAGTTAGAAATTGTCAACAAAGGAAACAAATACTAAAAATTATTAAAGGGATTACCATCAGAGGAATTCGTGACAAGTCAACACGAGGAATGCCCGATAGGTAGTTGTAGCCTACATGGTGGATTCTTGTCACACCTGCCGCATCCGTGTAAGAGACATGATCAACAAAACCTTAAAGGGGCACCCAAGTCTGACTCGAGCTAACAGGAATAGGCACATATGATGTGGAAGCACCGATGGCTGAGGACACTGGTCTAGCACTAGGCATGACCCAAAGAGCAGGGCGACTAGCCTGATTACAAGACTTGCACCTCGGAGCAGCAGTAGCAGTCACCACCGAAACCTGACCCGGTCTAGCAAACAGAGGAGGCCTCCCTCTAATAAGATGAGCATCATTAAAATCTAGATAAGAGGCGTCTCAAATCAGGTAGTCATTCCTAGACCTTCAACCCTCTAGTAATTTTGAAAATGCTAAGGCATATGCTCTCTCATTGGCATAAAGGGATCAGCCGATACAATCCTCTCTAAAGTAGTCTGTGCCACTACCCGCTCGCCCAGGTAGAACTCCATGATTATAGAAGAACCAAAAAGGATCTACCTCTAGGTGAAGGCGACGCCCAGAGCATCAGGGTCCACATCCTTAAAAGTGCTATAGTCAAAGGGCGACCAGACAACTTAAAATGACATATCAACAATTAGAAATCCATAAAAGGAAAAGGATAAAGCTATTCAAAACATACCTCAATCATCATGGCCAAAATATCTCTATAGTTAGAAAAAGAAAACTTAGCCTCAGGGACCACCCAGAACTCTCTGCACCACATATTCCCCATCGGGAGCCGAATGTTCCCCACAACATCGAGGCAAGAGCTGGGATACGCAAAAAAGCCTAGAGCCATGAAAGAAAACATAGTCAGTAAAATCATGAAAAGCAAAGCATCATAAATAAGATTTAAAGGGAAAATATTGACCTCCCAAGCTATGGTAGTCACATGGATACCTTTCCAATCAGTCATGGACAGCGTACCCATCCTTTGATAAGCCACAGCTAGTGCGGCACTAGCCCAGTCATAATAGCCGAGCATGTCCAAATCAACAAGGAGCCCAGAATCTTCAGGTCAACACATCCACTCTCATTGTATAAAAAAATGGTGGATAAGATAATCAACAAGCAAACTCAAGGGCATTAATAAATAGAAAAAACATCTAAGTTCATCCCGGTTAAGTGATCGATCAAATGGGTCCGATAAACTAGTCCTCTAGAATTATGAGGCAAATTCGCCCCAAGTAGGTTGAGTAGAGCATGAGGGGATCGCAACTTAGCATCAAAGACAATAGGTATGGACCCAAACCACATACCATTCAAGCATGACCACTCGAGTGGAGTCATCATCATCTCACCCACTAGTAAATGGAAAGTGTTGGTGGTCCGTCACCACCTCTTAGTTAAGGAAAAAATTAGATTCTTATCAAGAGTTTGAAGAATGTCCAACCTCATCAAACTTGTCAGATGAGCCAGAGAAATATGGTTAGCAATAGGCTCAAAATAGTGTAGGAAAGTCATCACTGTAGTCAGCCTAGATCAAGCACCCCTTTGACTGTGTTCAACATCCTACAGGTAAAATTCTATCATTCTTTCTTTTTCTCTTTTATTCTTACTCTATTTTATTCTTAGTTTGAAAAAAAAAATAAAATAATGAGTAGAAAAAATAAAGTGTCTAAAAAAGAGAGCATTTTAAAAAAAGAAAGCATCAAATAATGAGATATTGAAAAAATAAAAGAGTTAAAAAAAAGAGAAAATGCACAAAGATCAAAATGGCACAGAAAAATAAACAAAGAGAAAAAAAGAAAATACAGCAGGGTAGCCACGCCAGCTCACATGCTCCTGTCGATTATGCAAAATTATGGAATTTGGAGTCATCATGGGCTCTTCACGCTTCATCAGAAGGTAATCAGTAAAATCTAAGTCAGGTGGACCAGGAAAATCTATAGCAATAACGAGACTCGGCAGACTGTTAGTACAAAAAATGTCATTCAGGCCAAACCGACTGTCCGAAGCAATATTATGTTAGCAATGTATGCCCTAGAGGTTGCATACTTCATGTGAATGTAAATGAAAACCTAATTGGCTTTAGTATATATGTTCTTTAAATGAAATTATCCCTTATAGCGAACGTATATATGTCCCTCAAGTATTCTGTAAGAGAATTTATTCTTAAAGAGTTTGAGAATATGGTGACAGATTGCCCTTTATTAGATACTTTAAAGGTTGTTCATGGTCATAGGATTATTGATAGGGGCATCATTAATCCAAAAGGCCATCACCTCTGTTGTCATCCATGATAAGTATGAGATACTTATTGGTATGGAGGTAGTGAGTCTCATGCTACAAACATGTGATGTTGTGACAATATGTGAGCACACTCATTGGATGAGTAAGTTGAATAGTGACATTAGATGATGCATACATGGGTCGTTACCAATTAGTCGATATCGCATCATCTAGATCATGATTTTGCATATAATCCTTAGACTTGAGGTGACATGTTATCTGGCATATTGGTGGCTATGTTTTGTTACTTCTTACATGCTGATGCTAATCATGTATTGGTAAATGACATGTGGTGTCCATAATCAGTGATATGTTGGGATAAGTGTCCAACCAAGAAAGGATTCATTAACTTAGGTAACCAAGGAAGAAATCCTATGACTTCTAATTGTTCTTGATATGCAAATCTCTGGACAGAATGGATAAGGTTCAATAGAAAGAGTTTCTAGTAGGAACTGGGTTTATCGAGAACTCAAACCAGATAGAGGTCATATGATATGACATATAGGGTTTGATTATTCCATAATCCTAGCTAAGATCGGGAATCTGTAATGAAGGGATTCGAGTGCACGGTAATTATGATCGAGAGGTCCGTGCAATGTCAATGATATGATCACCGACATTTATCTTTAATTAAGCAGTCATGATATGCAATGATAGGTGTCACTCACGACTTATGGGACTAAGTGTGATGAAAGATTTGCACACCTGGTGTAAAAAAAGAGTTTTCTTTATCCCATTTTTAATTAGAACATGAACCTAATAAGTTACAGACCATATAACAATTCCCATTAGCTTGCATAAATAATATTAATAATTAATTAAAGAGTTTAATTAATTATTAATAATGATTAAATTAAACTTGTAATTAAATTTACAAAGACCCTAGCATGTCTTGAAGTTTACTTCATAAAAGGATTAATTTCAATTATGTCATAGTTTGTATGAGATACAAATGGGCATGACTAATTGAAATGATTTTGGAAAATCAATTAAAATAATTAAGCTTGACATGAGATGTTAACTTAATCCACATTAGATGTGATTAAATAAGGTTTAAAGATATGTCCTATTAATTATGTGCCTAAACTAGTTAACTTGTTGACTAGTCAAATAGTCAAAAGTCAACTGGAAAGGTGACCATGCTTTTCCCCATTTCCTCCCTAATTTAATGGAAAATGAAAAGAAAAGCATGGGTTTATAATTGAGTTGGTGTCACCTTTTTGCCTAAGATAACAAGCTTACTCAACATATTAAAGAGAGATGAATAATTATTCATCATCTTCTTCATTGAGTTAGAGAGAGAAACTCTCTAAGTGTTAGAGAGAGAAAGCTTAAATTCACACTAAATAGAGAGAGAAAGTTTATTATAAAGAAGAGTTCTTCAAGTACAAACTCTTCTTCTATTACCCTTTGAGAAAGGAGTGTGGAAGGGCTTGAAGGTCCAAAATCAATCCACAAGTCTCAAGTTCTCAAGTAAAGGAGGATGGATCAAAAGCTTGGGTAACCAAAGTAAGATGATTCGAGCTTTTTGAAAATAATTGGAGAGTTTCAAGCTAGAGGCATCACACTTGGTGAGCTTAACGAAGGAGGGCGAGAGGTATTTAATGTTTCTAACCTTTCTTTGTTCAATTTGTGTTTTGCACATAAATTGGTGATAATATCCTTGGTTGATGTTATGGGTCCAAACCTAGGTTTAGACATTTATCAAAGAGTTTGATAAATGACTAAAACCTCTATATTAAAAGAGTTTTAACATAAAACCATTTTTCAAAGAGTTTAAAAATTTACAAATCTTTTGTTAAAAAGAGTTTTGAAAAATAGGTTTAAGAACTAAACCCTAGGTTATGGCAATGTTTCAAAGAGTTTGGAAAATTGCATAACCTACTTTTGTTAAAAGAATTTTAAGAAAACTAAAATTTGAAAATTTTTTTGAAAACCAAAAATCAAAATTTTCACTGTTCAGATTCCATTCTCTGCTTCTACTGCTCGACTCCATAACATTTCCTTTATATTACCATCGGATGGCTAGGTAGATCATCAATATAGAATAGTTCCTCCTCAGTAACAAATAAATATGAATCGTCAAAGGAAGGAATAGAATCTCCCTATAGAGACACATTCAAGTGCGCCAATAAATCCTTGTGCTGAATATCATCGACTGGTATCATTCAGAAAGCTACTTGCCGAAAGCTAAGTCAGTAAGAGAAGAAGTTGAGAGAAGAAGAGTTGTGATAAAATGAAAGCTTCTAAGCCCTTTTTATAGGTAAAATCCTTCATCTAAATTGATTCATTGACACTTATCAGTCACATTTTCTGTAAAATGAGACTTCTAAGGGGGGGTAGCTGTGAACCCATATTTTTACACCATCAAATCTGGCCCGTCAATATGAGCCCATAGGTTCAAAATGTGCTCAAATCGGACATCAATCAGACCTAGAAAACTTCAAAAAATTGAACTAAAACAAATTGGACTAAACCTAGAAAAATCAAGCCTATGCATCAGGGTCCAAACGCATGTGTTCAAGCCTAAACACATGCGTTTGGGTCCAAACGTATATGTTTAAGCCCAGACACATGGGACCCAATTTTTCAACTTTCTCGATACGATTTTCTATAAATTCCACCATCTGGGTCAATTTCTGGAGGCCCTTTATTTTAGACTTTTCAACCTTTTTCAGACACTCAAGACACCTTTTATGTACTTTCGGACAACAAAATTTCACAAGAAATACTCAATTTTCTGCAATTTTGATCTGACATTTAGTTATATATTGTTGTGCCACACTCTAGTCAGACATCAAATAGTCCTCTCCGAGCATAACGGAGACCCATTCTGGATTTATGAAGCCTTCAGAAAAGCCAATTCTGAAGCTTCATAAGCTAAAGGTAAAAAAACTGTAGTATTCTTTGGTTATAAATATAAGGCCTTGAATCTGACTTAGGCAATTTTATTATACAAAATTCTATTTTCAATAATCAAAATCAGAATTGATTAACAACCTAACTGGTTAATTCTTTTAAAATCTAAAGTTAATTAGCTTTTGAACATACAACCAAACCCACTAGTTTTCAGAAAACTCCACCATTGGCAAGAAGGGAGAATGACGTGGGGTATGATTCTCATTCAAAGGGATACACCGGTAAGCCATTCAAAGACTTCAACTCCAAAATTATTTTCTTTTCTTTTTGCTGTTTTATTTATTTTGTTTATTTCGGTTATCTGTATATTTCATTTTGTATTACTTGTTTTATTTTATTTTATGCTCATTGTTCATTTTGTTATTATTTTAGTCTAAATTTGTAATTAAAATTAGAGAATGTGTGCCATTTCTAGATCTATAGACTGGAGAGGGGATCCCCTGTGTTTACCGATTATTTTTGTTGTAATTATTTTTATTATTTCTCATTTTGGGGATGTATGCCTTCACTAGAATCCACTTCGGGCTAGAGGAAGGATCCCTATTTACTTTTTTTTTTAATGTCTTTCGCTATTCCTATTTTCATGATATTATTCCTATCCATGCACCATATCTGGCCTGCTATATGTGTCCATTAATCATAAAAGTATGCTATGCATACATGAAAATTCATGTTTTAACCGAAACCATACAGATTTTCTTTAAGCCAAAGTTGTTTGGAAATTAGAAAATCTATTTTCTAAATGTTTTTATCAAATCATGAATTTTCGAACTCAATTATGGTTTGTGGCCTACCTTTTCCAAACTTAATTGCGTAAAATATCAGATTTTCCTAAATGGAGTTCAAAATAGTTTCTTGATCACCTTGGAAAATAGCTTTTCTAAAGATTAAGTAGTGACTCAAACACTTTAACATGTACACCCAACGAACTCACGTGGAGTGTACCAAAGTGGGACCTACCATAACTGTGATGCCATATGCAATCTGACCCCATGTAGTCAATTTCCTCAAGCCATTAACTCGAAGGCAATCTAGGAATCCCGCAGTCTCGGATGGTGCCTCACAGTATCTAGAATTATTCCTTTGAGACTACTCCCTGAAGAACTTCAGAAGTATATAGCTCATGTTGCACCTCACATTTCCCTCATACAACCCAGACACAACAAATTGGTGGTCTGCACACGTCCCGTGCTACTACATCTTGTAGTGATCGTATGGCCATCAAATGATGTATGACTCACATACTGAACTCATTATAGCATGCAACCTTTTGCCTGTCAGATCTGAAGTTTCCCTTTCGAGTATTATATCGAGCTCAAATGTCATCGACGGTATTATCTCATGTAAAATCTATGAGAGCTCGCCAGTATTCCAAAGAGTTGATTTCCACCTCTGTATATTGCCAAAAGTGTCATTAAAGTCATTGACACTCATATGGAAAGGTGTAACCCCAAGCTAGAAGTCCACCCACTTGTTCTGGTCATATCTCTAACCCTCATACTTAAAAGTACAATAAAACTCTAAAGTAAGCTCCCTCTAAGCTAACTCAGCAATGTTGAACAAGTTTCTCCAACCCGGCTGTTTAACTAAATACTGGAGCCCCTCATCCAATCCCTTGCCTTGAATTCTTGCCTAGCCAATCACCCAATGTGGCATGAAGGGTTTATTAGCTAAAGCAACAAACCAAGCTTATGCCATATTGTTATGGAATCTCAACAACAAGTGATTGCACTTGAATTCCCCATTTTGAGGTGGAATAGCCAGTAAGTTAATTGTTCGGGCTCTTTTCTTGCCCTTGCCCTTAGCCTTTGCTCATACCTTATCTATTGTTAGCTTACACTAACAATTTTCAACCAGTGACAAATTGAACTAACAAACTAACCAATACCAAGTGTCAATGCCCAATTCCATTAAGGAATAATTAAAAAATACCATTTAAGTTCAAATACTGTGAATGAAACACTCAAAATTGTGTAAAAAACTCATTGGGGTATTTTATCGAACATTTGGTGTACTCATTGTATGAACAGTGTATGGGTAGCATTTTCATACATTCAACACCCCCAAATACAACAAATAATCAAAATTAATCAGTCAACATGCTCAAACAATCATTATTAACCAAAATCAAGTCTCTAAACTACAAATCTATACTTAGGGTTCATAAGTAATTTTAACAAAAAGTTGGTGCAAATAACCTAGATTACTATATTAATTGGATTAGAGGAGTTATTTCAAAGATATTAAAGAAAAATAATCAATTTAAAACCCACATAATCAAATTAACTCAAAGAAAGAAACTAATTGCAAAATTTGAATTATTGAGAACTTTACAATTTTACAATAGAGACTTGATGTATAAATGAGTGTGCATGATTTTGAAATGCTTTGACGTAAGAATGGAGATGCAAGGAAGATTGGGGATGATTTATAATGATTTATGGTGAATTTAAGGTAAAAGGGTGGAATTTACGTCTGATTTTAAGTGTGTGTATGTGAGTGAAATTTGAGAAAGAAGTGCACCTGACTTGCCTGTGGATTTGGGTTTAAGTTGGATATGCACGAGCATAACGAGTATGCACAACCCCATACATATATAACTTAACTGTGCAAAAATGATAATTAGGAATAGAGAGATGCATAGGCATATGACCTATTTGCATGGCTCCGTGCATCTTTTTTTGGTTGTTCAAACCAGTGGCATGCATGGCCTGAGGGACCATTTGCACATCCCCGTGCATTCTTATGATGACTTCTGCATATCTTTGGACTAGCCAAATAGTTATGTAAGGGTTGCATACGATAAAACTAAATACTTACCCAATTAAGCACTCCTGTTATAACTATTTGCTCACAAAAACCTACACAAACACGCACACAAAATATCATGTGCATTATCTCTTAACCAAAGAGGATAAAAATGTAAAAATTAATGAAAATAAATAAGAAAACAAACTAAATGGTGAGTTTCCTCCCATACAGTGCTTCTTTTACGTCATTTTAGGTGGACGTTAAATTAGGATTAACATACCTCAGAGGAGTTAAACCTCTCATCATGGAACCCACATTCGTTATTCTTGAAACAAGATATTCCTGGGGTGTCATTCTAGCAATCTTTTAGGTTTTACAAGTAAGATTCAATAATAAATTTTGGTAACCATACTAGATTACCTTTTTTAGCCAAACTTTTTTTTTCTTTTTCTTACCTTTCTTACTTGCTTATTTCTTACTTTTTCTCATGATTTTCTTTCTTACCTTCCTCTCTAAGAGTAAACACCGATGCTTGAGTCATTTCATTCTCTTTCACTAATGAGGGCATGTTCTTCTCATGAGGTTTAAGCCCTTCTTTTTTATGAACCACACAACACTTCACAAAAACACTATCAACCATATTTGAATTATCATTTAATGGTTTAGGTTCATCAATGGTATCATGCAAATTGACTTGTTCATTTGTGAGAGTATGTGCACAAATTTTCAGTAGCTAGAAGACAATTTGATCAGTACCCTCTATAGGTTAATTTACCTTCATAGACATCTATGATAGCTCTAAAAATTATCTACCTAGAATGAGTGAATTCTCAAAATGTTCTTCCATTTCAACTACAACAAAATCAACTAGGAACATAAATTTCCCAACCTTTACCAACACATATTCAACTACCCCATTAGGGTGAATGATAGACTTATCAGCTAATTGCATCTTGAGATGTATTGGTTTAGGTTCACCTAAACCCAATGCTTTAAAGACTTTTAGGGGCATAATACTAACATTTTCCCCTAAATCAGCTAAAGCTCTATCTATATGCAAACCACCTAAAAGAAAAGGAATAATAAAACTCCCTGGATCTTGAAGCTTTTAAGGTAGCTTTGTGAGGTTATACAAGCTCTCTTCTAACAACTTCACCGTAGACACCTCTTCTAATATCTCCTTGTTTTTAAGCAACTCCTCCAAGATTTTAACATACTTTGAAATATGTATCAAAGAATTTACCAAAAGCAAGTTTATATGTAATTGCTTAAAAAGAGATAAGAGTTTACCTAATTAGGTGTTTAACTACTTCTGTATAAACCATGAAGGAAAAGGAATAGGAGGTGCATATTTAGATAAATGAGTTTGAGTGTCTATGCACTCCTTTTCCTTCTTAGTCAAATCTATAAGATACTAATCAGAAACTTCTTCCATTACCCCTTCTTTCTCATCTTCATCCCAACTAATGATAGTAATAGCCTTAGCTTGCTAAGGTTGGCTAGGTAATTTTCCTCTTTGATTGAATTGCAATTGTGTTGCAACGTGGCCAACCTGAGTTTCTATTTGCTTCTTATATGTTTCAATGAAATCAAACCTTCTATTATTGGCCTTTTGAGCTTATGTACTAGCTTGGATAAAGGTGTTCAAGTTATTCTCTACAATTAAGAGGAGCTGACCAAAATTAGAATATTATCCTTAAGTTTGTTGTCCCATGTGCATTACTTGAAACTATGGCTACTATTTTTGGGATTTTTGTTGCAGGTTATTATTTCTCCATCCAAAATTTAGATGGTTTGTCCAACCAGGGTTGTAAGTATTTTAGTAAGGATCATTCCTTACTCTAAGCTAAAAATCATCTAAAGCCTTTACTTCTTCAGCATCACCTATAAAAGAATCAAAACTAGAAGGGAAAACATTTTCACCATGCCCATAAATGCCACATATCCCATAAACCTCTTGAGCTTGAACCAGTGTGTTTCCCTTCCTTATCAGCATTTGAACTTGGTGAGTCAACTCAACTATTTTCATAACCATATCCTTGTTTTGCGCACCATCTTGCATGCTTGCTCTCCTTCCTGTTACACTTTTCTCCTGGGAGTTAGCTCAAAGCATCTCATATAATTGAAAGGCTTCCTTAGCAGTGATTTCACTCATGGATCCTCCAATAGCATTATCCACTATGCCTTAGATCTGATAAGTGAGCCCATTATAGAAAATTTTTTTGAGCAGTTGAAGTGGAAAGTGATAGAGTGGAAACTGAACTTACAACATTTTAAATCTTTCTAAAGCCTTATGGAAATGTTCACCTTCCATTTGTGAAAACGTTACAATCTTTGTGCGGAGATTAGTCATTTTTTGGTGGGAATAGAACTTCCCAATGAACTTGTTGTAGACTTCCTCCCATGTTGTGAGGGAATTGGGATGGAGGGTCATGAGCCAAATCTTCGCAGCATCCTTAAGGGTATAAGAAAAACACTTCATCTTTAGTTGATCTTTAGTCAGACCTTGAAGTGGAATGGTATGAATGATGGAGTATAAATCTGTGATAAAGTTGAGGGGATCCTCACTAGCCACACCATAGAATGATGGTAACATATTGTAGAGAATTGTTTTGAGCTCATAGTTATTGGATGTCATGTCTAATCGGATACAGGAGATTTCCGTATTGATGAGCGGCTTAGCAAACTCCTTCATTAATCGCTTTTGCTCCCCCATATTTCTAGAACTATTATTTACGCTTTGTGGCCTTGGTTATCTGGATCTACTATCTCTTCCCCCTTCTAATCTTTGGGTGGGATGTCAATGGCTGGCGGATCCATCGTGTTTTCTAGCCTTATGTGCTATACTCCAATCCTGTGCACTTTATCAATATAAGGAAGAGTCTCTCCTTCAGAGATCTTCTTTCAGGCATAAAATTCAGAAAAGTAAATAAAAGTAAAAGAAACAAACTAAAACAAAAATATTCATAAAAAAAACAAACAAATAATGCGTTGCAAATTCCCCAACAATGATGCCAAAGATTTGTTTTCTCTAAAATATACTAACCGAAAGTGACCGCAAGTATACGAGCTATCATAATATAGAATGAGCACCCAAGGTTGTATTCCCTCGTGGAACTTGAAACTTGCTATCTATTTGTTTTAGGATTGTAATAAATGTAAAATAGATTTCATTTTGTGAAAGTAAATAACAATTAAACTAAAGTAAATGAAATTAAAGCTAAAAGTAATGTAATAGATATGAGAGTATCGAGACTTATAATCGATTAGTCAATCGTCTATGAACTTTGAAATCTGAGTCAATCAATTATGTTAAAACGATTCAATTCTTAATACAATCATTCACTAGAACTTATCGTATTAGCTATCACATTCATAGAAATAATCTAGCAAAAACATTCATCAATAATTCGTTTTAGAATCCTAATTGAATGGGTTCCAGGTTTGGATTTCCATTCTTGTTCCATCACCCAATTCTTTAATTAAACAAATAAGTGATCAATCTATTATTCATAATCAAGCAATCAATTTAATTAAGAAAAAGCATGACATAATTAAAAGACCCAAACAACTTTGTTCATATTATGACCATCTCATGTAAATCCCTAGAAAAAGGGAATTTAGCTCATAATGGAAGAAATCATCAACAAATTAACACTAATTATCAAAGGAATCATGTTTAATCTCTTAATACAATTACCTAATGAGAAATCAAAGAAATAAGTTGAGAATTTAAACCTTGAGAAAGTTATAGAGAATTCTTTAATCTCTTGAAGAATTTTAGCTCCAAACTCTTCTTACACGCCAAATCAATGAAAAACTACTAAATCTACACAAATCTAGAAGAAAATTAGTCCCAAACCCTAAAAGATATCAAAATCTATCTCTAGCTCTCTTCTTGGGTACGAAATGGTGCTAAAAATATAGTAAAATTGCATTTTTATATTGTCAGAGTTGGCTAGTTTGCGGGCCTAACTTGCTTTACACGGCCTATGTAAAACCTCTTAGTATATGCATTTAGTGAATCATCAACCCAGAGATATGCACGGCCAAAAACCCCATTCTGCACGGTTCATGCAGATATTGAATTTCTAGGCAGAGATATGCATGACCAATTACTCATATGCACAGGCAAAACCTCTCTTTACACAGCCCGTGCAAATGGTATGGCACTCAAATCCTTCCAAAAATTGCTTCGTTGAACTTTGCTTGCTCGGGAATCTCGTCTTTCGCTCTAAAACCCCCAAATTATGCTTTGA
This sequence comes from Codiaeum variegatum, assembly GCA_948294925.1. NCBI lineage: Eukaryota > Viridiplantae > Streptophyta > Magnoliopsida > Malpighiales > Euphorbiaceae > Codiaeum > Codiaeum variegatum. The sequence goes on along the minus strand of CAOJBK016358848.1, from coordinate 1,055 downwards.
TTCCTATATTTTACCAAAAAACACATAACAAACATATTAAACATAATTATTTAAGGATAAATATAGCCAAATATGTAGGAAAAATAAGTAAAATTATACCTAGAATAGATACTATGTTAGATTTCAGCTTTTTCTTATGTATCCTTGAAGTTTGATTCAAAACTAGAGATTTGGAGCTTAAAAAAGGAGGAGTTTCTATGCAATTTGAAATGCCACCAAAACATTGACACAAGAGTGGCATTGGGAGTGGCTTTTTAGTAGAAGATCAAGTGAAAAATTGAAAAAAAAATAAGATGATGCTATTGCCAGGTGACATCACTATGGCAACTACTGGTGTAACAAAGAATTTTAAGCTTTTGACAGCCACAAAAGGGGAAGGGAATCTAGGACTTAAAAACTCTCAAAAGACTTATAATATCATATATTGGAGGGTTTATGTAGGCTAAATTCACATCAAAACATCGAGATTGAAGATCAAAAGTAATAATCAAACCAATTTCATCTATTTCTTCCCTTTCTCTTTTATTTTTATGATAAGGTAAAATCTGCAAGTGTAAAGATCGTCCTATAGCAAGCAATGAGTAAAAAGTATCATCTCCTAAGGGAAGGTTGTTAAGTACCAAACAAATTATTTAATTGTTATTTGGACGATAAAATTTGAGTTGATTTGTAATTTTAAAACTAAGAAATAAAATAAACAATTACAATATAGGAGAAATTCAATAATTGAAAACACCAAAGACTTGGGATTCATTCCATAATTTATTATTATTCTTTAACCTATTAGCTAAATTCTCTCTTTTCACTGGAATACTAAACCTAATTTCCCTTAACTAGGTAAAAATCTCTCCCGAGTCAGTTTACCAATACCCAATTCATTCCTAATAAATACTCTTGTAATATTAGGCAATGAATTGAATTCATTAAGCAAGTTAGAAATTAGTGTTTAATGTCTCTTAGGAGTAATTTTATTCCTAAGTATTACATACCCTAAGTTAATTGATTCCATGTTCTGAGTTTAGATCTCAACTTCCATAAATTTGAAATAAATCTAA
>CAOJBK016356503.1:0-12225 GCA_948294925.1 Codiaeum variegatum | reverse complement strand
TTTTCTCTTCTAGATGTTAGTCCCAACCTTTATTTGAGACCTGCTTTGATACCAACTGATAGTACAATCAAGCGTCTAAGAGGGGTTTGAATTAAATGACTCCAAAATTTCTTTTATTTTTGACTTTTAATCTTTTCTTTCAACATATGAGATGTATGAAAATTGCTCATCTTTGATGAACATGAAATGATCACTATAGATGCATTTCTTAGATAATTAGATTCAACTGCGTCTAAAGAATAACTGAAACTGATTGGACAATTATCTAATAGTGCTTAAAGCACTTTAAAGATATCTTCAGTAGTCTGCAAGTTAACTAATTAGAAACACACATAGCTAATCATTTCAATTAAATTCTCCCCAAATGTGAATAAAATATTTGATGCTCAAGAGTTGTTAGTTGTAAAGTTTAATGCAAAAGACACTGTTAGATGAGCGAGAACATAATGAGGAACAACAATAATAAATAATAAAAGGCATAACAATTTTATCCTGGTTCAGTACTAAGATCTATATCCAGTCCTTAAGGATCACACTTTAAGATTTCCACTGAGGACCTATATTTCAATGGGCTAGAGAAAACCCTTTTATAATAATTAGATGTTAACCCAGATAAGGATCCATTTCTCACCTAATCCCTTAGACCTTCATTAGGCGTCTGAATAAACTTTCACCTATATTAGGGATAGATAACCCTCACAATCTATACTTAGGACCAATTGTGACTCCTTCAGACTTAACCTTTAGGCACGATGGCCACAAAAGTGAGATACACTTTCAGATTTGAAGATTTACAAAAATAAAGTGAAAATAGAAACTCTTATATGGATCAACTTTAAATGCTCAAGGAATTTGTATGAGAAAAGAATTTTTATTTTGATCTTAAATTAAAGATGATACAAAAAAGTGGTTAAATGAATTCGAGATGAGTTAATGCATGGAAAATTCCTTTCAGTGACGATTGAATTGTAAATGTTCAAGAGACAAAGAGAATTTAGAAGAATAATAGAATCTCTTGAATTTTCTGATTTTTAAAAAAACTTATTCTCAGAACATTAAATGCATGAACCAACATTCATAAATGAAAAAGGAAGCATATTTATAGAGGTTGAAGATGAAGGTAGATTTGGGGGAAAATTTTTGAATTTCAAAAATAAAATGTCTTTAAAACTTATTTTGTTTCATAATAGCTTTTTTTCTTAGAGCAATATGTCTATCTGCTTCTGATGTGATGTCAGACAGATAAATGATTGAAAGGATAGACTGTGTTAGATGAAAAGAGCCAGAATGGGAAAAATCCTTAAATACTTTTGACATAATATCATTTGAACCAAAACAATGAAGAACATTTTGAAAGGTTGTTTTATACTATTAGATGCATGCTAACACGTTCTTTTATGCTTCTAAAAGTTTATTTTTATCCTAAAGATGTAAGGATCATGTAAAAAATAGTGAGCATGCTAAAGTGTTATCCATTTAACAATTAGACTAGATAAAAAAAATTCCTAAAATTTAAGCTACCTAGAATAAACAAAATTTCACTTATGATCCTTCTCCAAGTAGTATTAGACATAATGGCTTCTGGAGACCATTAGGTTGCACTACATCTGCAACATTTCAAAACATACAACATTTCTAAAATAAAGTAGTTTTGTTATCATGAAAATAAGATCACTAAACTAGTTAGTTTAACACAAATCACAAGGGTTATGGTGACGGGATGGTGTTCCTTACACCTACCTGTGAAATTTTACCTGTTGCAATGAAGTTGGATTTCGAGGTAACAAACAATGAAGCTGAATACCAAGCATGTGTATCTCAATTGGAATCAACCCTGAAGATCGAAATTAGAAATTTGGAAGTTTACAATGACTCCAATCTCTCCCAAGCCTTGGGAAAATGGAAAATCAATGAAGGGCGGTTGGTTCCTTACCATAAGCACCTTAAAGAGTTGGCCAACAACTTTGATTTCTTGTCCTTCTATTATTTGCCAAGAACTCAGAATAGGTTCACCGATGGATTGACAATCCTCGTATCCATGATAGAAATGCACGATGGCTTCATTATCCGTCCTATTTCGATAAGCCTCAAGCGTCAACCAAGCTTTCAAACTCGATGCATGAATATTCAATATGTTTAAGAGAAATATTGGTACTGGGACATTTATGTTTACCTCATAAAATATAGCTATAAGGTAGCTAACTAGTAGATACAAAACATGGAATGGAATCCACCTAAGGTGCATTTCTAATAAGGAAGCCTATAAAATTCATTAAAGAGATCCATAGTTAGACAGATGGCACCCACATGAATGGATGGGCCCTATTTCATAAGTTCATGAATCAGGGCTCTTCTAGTTAACTATGAACGAAGATTGTGCATGGTTTTCCCAAAGGTGTCCAAAATGTCAAGAGTATGCAAAGCTCTAGAAGTTACTCTTTTCTCTATGAAATCCAATTTCCACTCTTTATCCCTTCAATGTTTTGGGCATTGGCGTCATTGGAAAGATTTTCCCAAAGTCATCCACTGGGTATGAATGCATCTTAGTGACCAATGACTATTTCACTAAATGGGTTGAAGCTGCACCCTACCAAGTACTCGATTCAAAGAAGGTGGCTCAGTTCATCAAAACAAACATCATCGTGAGGTATGGTGTCCCACACGAGATCATCTTTGATAATGGATCACATTTTCAAAAGGAAGTAGTCACTCTCCTAAAGAAAGGAAAGATCAATTATCATAGGGCTTCCCCATACATACCTCAAACCAATGATGTAGTTGAAGCTCCTAATAAAGCACTGAAGAACATGCTTCAGAAGATGATCAGTAATCATAAGGGTTGGCACCTACATTTGCTAGGTGCCCTCATTGGGTACATAACAACCTATAAATTGGCTACTAGAGCCATGCCATATTCATTAATCTATGGAATGGAAGAAGTCCTTTCATAGAATTGGAGATTCAAACAACTAGAGTTCTTTAAGAAGCCTAGTTTTCTGATTCTGACTAGCAATAGGTCTATTATGACTAGCTCAACCTGATTGATGTGAAAAGAATGGAAGCACTCTACCACACTTAGAACTATAAGATAAGACTTGCCAAGGAAATCAAATAAGTCGTAAATGACCCTCGAGGGAAATTCAGACCTCTTTGGAATGGACCATACATTATATAAAAGATCATATCAGGAGGAGGCATCCTGATAGATGTCGATAGAAATGAGTTTAACCATCCAACCAATCTTGACTAGCTCAAGAAGTACTTCATATAGTATTCTTATTGCATGAGTATGTATCCATGCATCATCATTTCTATAACAAGAATAATGTGGACCTGATTCTCCAAAATCATACGTTGTATTCTGAATTCAAAATTTCAAAATTCAATGTAAGGAGATATATAGGCAACCCTTATTGGGTATGATCTAAAGCATTTAATAAAATAAATTATTTCATTCTTAATTGGGCTCTTTAACATTGCATGCAAGAGTTAAAAAGAACAAATACACAATATCAAAAAAAGAATGAAAACCGCTAAGTTGAAAACCTGAAAGGGCAACATATAAGAATACAAAAAAAAGAATGAAAAATTAAGGATACAACCTACTAAACTGAAAATCGAAAAGACAGTCTAGGAAGCAATAAAGATAGCTAGCTAAGTTGAAAACCCAAAAGGGTAGCTTAGGAAAAAAAATAAGAACTTAATAAAGAAAAAATGTTCATTGAGGTCGTATTCATATTTTGAAACATCCAAAATAAGATATTTGAGATAGAAAACCAAAAAGAAACAAAGCATGCAAAAATAGAAAGTCTTATTCTAAAATACCTAAGTCTAAACTCATATTCAATTCTCAATCTCAGTTAAAAGGGCATAACGCTTCAGCTTTTCCTTTTGCAAACATATCTCAATCCACCACTCAGTATACTCAGGCAACTTGCCATAATCATCAACATGAATTAGCATTATCCTTATATAATCACTGATCCAACACTTGAGAATAGCTCTAGCCACTCTATCATTCACCATGGTTACAATAAAAATGCACCACTAAAGGCACATCATGATCATGTCCCATTTAGTGAAGGACTCGGGTAGCGTGATACCAAGTCACCTCCTTGATAACTAAGCAGATACACATATTTGCAGCCCCTGACTCCTTGTCATAAATTGCTTGATGGAAGTATACCACTCAGGTCTCTAGAGCAGATCAAAAGGGCTCAGCTCCATTAACCAACTAATATATTCTATCTTAGTAGAGAAAATGATCATAATTGTCCTAGTATGATACTAAGATGGTAGATAATCCCTTAAACTAGGAGGCAGACCAAGAATGATATTGAGATGGTCTCTGAGCCTGGTTTGAAAATAAAAAATAAAAACAAAAATAGCTTTGTAAGTGCTAAAAAAGACAAGCAAGGAAAAGGTCTAAGTACTTGGACTAGATTTACACTAATGGTCCAAGGTCCTCTCGAACTACAATGGCGATTGAGGCTGAGCAACGTCTTAGCTAAAATAATGCCCATAATTCAGCTCCCTTCACTTATCTGGGGTATCATATTAGCCACCCTTGCAACACCTCATCCTATTGGGCCCATAAAGATATAGCCTGTAATTAGAACAAATGCATTGGCCTTTAGTCTCCGGGCCCTCCAAATGGAATCATCCTTTGAATCCTCCTAGAAAATATGGGCCAAAGTAGCCAAGTCCACAAAATTGTCCTTCACCATACTCGAAGCTTCCTCTACACTTAAGTCTAATAACCTTCTAAAGGAATTTAAATAACCTACCCTCTCAGCTGGAACTGCCAGATAAGCCTCGGGGTTCATGATGAACAAAGTAGAAAGCTCTTCAAAAGTTGAGCTCATCTTGTCCATACTCGCCACAAACCGAAACGCATGATTGATAGGATCCCAAAAATGTATACAGACATTTAGAAACTCCCAGTCTATCTTGACACCCCTAAGTGTCCGGAGAGAGCTCATACCATATTTCTTGAGGTTGATCCTACTAACTCGGTCCAATTTCAAACACCAACCATGCATCATATGGCTGAAGTATAACTCCATTTGTAGGGGCAACTCACAAAATACTTTATTTCTAAAAAATAAATTTTCATGAGCACAATTTCTGAAAAGTGAAATTCTACACAAAGTTTTACAAAATACAAAGTTTTTTACAAAATAAAGACCCATAGTGGGCCATACTCAGCATGCATATCATGCATCTCCACTAAATCCAAGCATTATCCAATGTGTGTCTGACGACATCCTCTTAAAGAAGCCTTTAACCGTAATACAAAGGTACTACACTACCCGTCAAGCTCAGAATTTGACGAGGTCAAAGCCTCACATGACATAACTAAAGCCTATAAGTCCATATGGTATGATCACTAGGATCCACATGACAATTGCAGTATTTGAAATCCCCAACTTGGCATACCAAAAGCCTAGAAGCTATTATGGGATAACCTAGAAGCTGACATGGCATAAGACTTTAATCTGACACCACCACAAGCCCAGAAGAAGACATAGCATCATCACAAGCCTATAATTCGACATGGTACCTATGGGTTCACTATCATTAGAATCACCTTCTGTTTGAAGTTAATTCATATGAGGGGGTAACTGTGAACCCTTACTTTTGCACCACCAGAATTGTTGGTTTCCTCATGACTCTCAACTAGAGTTAAAGGTTTGAAAACAAAACAGGGTTAAGGTACAATGCCCCTTATTGTATTCGGGGTGATCCCCGACATAAAAAATTTAGATTGTAAAGGTTTACATGGAAAATTTTGCATATCCATACATATTCTCATGGAAAAACCCAAACTTTTTTATACCATAAAATCTGGCCTGTTAATACAAACTAAATGGTTCAAACCATTCTCAAATTGGACTTTAAACAGATCCAAAAAATCCAAAAAAATGAACCGAATCAGACAGGACTGAACCTAGAAAATAAGGCCTAGATAGCCAGGACCAAACGTGCATGTTTAGGCCCAAAATCATGCATTTGGCCCAAATGTGCACGTTTAGAACCAAACGCACATGTTTGGTCCAAAAACATGCATTTTGGTTTTTCCGGATTTTTTGACTCGATTTTCTATAAATATGACCCTTCGGGTAAGTTTTCGGGGGACTTTTTTCCAACTACTTCCAAACGCTCTCAAACACTCACAGACCCTCTCCATCCAACAAAATACATACTAAAAACACTTGAAACACTAAAATTTCACCAATGACATTCATTTTTCGGTAAGTCAGACCATTTAATTTTCACAAATTCAGTCTAGTCATACACTTATCAGTCCTCTCTGAGCACAACAGAGACAAGATTTAGGTTCATCAAACCTTCTGACAAACAGATTGCAAAATCTGGAAAGTCAAAGGTAAAATATAATATAATTTTTTAATTCCTTTTAATTTTGAATTAAGCCCTTTAATATGAAATAAGGCATTTTCATAATCAAAATTTCATTTTTCTAAAATGAATTAAATTAAAATACTAAAATGAACTTAGATGATCACACTTATCAAAAATCATTTTTTTATTAATCAAAATCTAAAATTGATTAATAGTTGATTCGATTAATTATTTTTATTAAATAAAATGAATTAGCTTATTAACCACCCAACCACTATTTTTTAGAATAGCCCCACCCTTCATAAGAAGTGAAAATAGTGTGGGGTTTGATTCTCATTCAACAGGAAACGCTGGTAAGCCCTCTAATGGCTTTAACTCCAAAATTACATTTTTCTTTATTTATTTAGTTCTGTTATTTTGGTTATTGTAAATTGAGCCATTGTTTGTACTATTATTTTTAATTTTATGTCTAGATTCATATCAATTTTGGAGAATGTGTGTCTTTCCTACATCTATACAGACTGTAAAAGGATCCCCTATTATTGAATTATATTTTAATGTAATTATTTTATTTCTTTCTTTGGGGATGTGTGCTTTCTCTATAACCCATACTGGGATAGAGGGAGGACCCCTGTTTTCTTTTCCATTTTTATTGCTTTCCTTTTATTTCTAGCATGCATATTATACCATATACACGCATCATATATTGGCATGCTAATAACTGTCCGTGCCTCACATAATATACCACACATACACGAAAAATTAAAATTTTAACCAAATCATATTTTTTTAAGCCAAAATTTGTTTAGAAATAGAAAATATCTTTTTTCTAAATCTTTTTTATCAAATCATGAATCCCCAAACCCAACTATTGCTTGCGGGCTAGACTTTTCTAAATTGAGTAAAATGATAAGATTTTCCTAAAAAATGGAGTTTTACAAAATGGTTTCTTAATCAGCTTAGGAAAATCTTTTCTTAAAGATTAAATGATGACTCTAAACACATCACACGTGCACACCAATATACATATGTGGAGTGTACAAATGTGGGGCTTGGCCATAACCGCAACGCCATATGCAATTTGACCCCGCATGATTGGTTTCCTCAAGCCTTAAACTCAAAGGCATGCTGGAAAATCTTACGAGCTTCGGACAGTGCCTCAGATGAGTTAATTGATTTCTTAATTACCTTGAAACTAAATTGATGTTTTAAAAATTAAGTGGTGACTCAGACAACACAAAATACACCATAACGGGCCCATATCTCCATACGTGAGACTTGGCCAAAACCAGACGCTAATGCATAATATGACCCCACGCAGTTAGTTTCTTCGAAATGAGAGGCTCAAGGTGTGCTCCTGCGGCTTGCGGTCAGACGGGGCCGCACAGTTGGTGACTCCACTGGGGGAAATTTTGAAACTGATAAAAACTGTTTGATATAAACATTTTGGCTTAAAATTATATAGAATTGGTTTCATGTGCCATTTTAAATGCTCCCCTATATTTAAGAAAACATGGGTAGAAAGTAACATCGAGTGAGATTTTCTCCTTGGGACTGCTTTACTGATAGTGAAATCACCCAGCCCAAGGCGTACCCACTAACCATTTATGTTAGGATAAAAAGGTTGTATATAGCTGTTGGACATGTGGTTAGGTATCAAACATCTCTTTGATTCATATGTGGTTAGGTATATTGTGCCTCTAGTCACTGGGTAACCTTTTCAAACCACCAAGCTTCATGTAATGATTAGAGTTAACCTTAGATACCATGTACCTTAAAAGCTCTGATTATATTATTGTCATCATGAAACTATTTTCATACATGCATACATGTATCACAACATATAAGAAACTTTGGCTAAGTGAAATGTTCCAAGTATTAGTCCTCCACACCTACCTTTTTAAATTTAACCTGCTTGCCGTTAGGTCCCACTTTTCAAAATGCTGATACCTTGTATTTTCTATCAGAGGTTTAGAGAGAAGAGGTCCCTCCCTTAGCTCTAGAGGGACTAAGACAATTTAAGAGGATGCATAAGGGGCTACAACCTTCAGTGTTAGCACTTGTGGAGCGTAATATAAAGCCCCTATTATGACAAGGGAAACATAGGGGATTTAAGCAAAATATGGATTTCCAGGAGTATGAAAACATTTTGAAAAAGTTTCATGACTTTTAGGGCATTAATTAAGTGATAATGAATGATTTTAAAGCCATTCCTCTTGATGAGTCGATATTTAGCAAGATGGTGATATGGTACTTTGGCCATTTAGAGATGGTTGTTGATGAAGCAATATTAATTAACCTATTTCATGACTTCAACCATCATAACTTCAAATAAACTTATAAGACCTTCCACAAGTGATAAAATCAACCAATAATACTGCATAGGAGTAACCATAGTAGAGCCTTTGACTATAGTGAAGCCTTTAACTACTGAGGTTCCTCAAAGGAAGATTCATAAGGCTATAAAGAAGTGGCTCTTCTAAGGTATGAATTTATCCTTGACTGTTTCTTCTTTTGCTTCTTCACCTCTTTCTTCTCACTCCACTTCCTCTTCTCCTCTAATCTCCGAGAGGTTAGGGGAGTTGGTGGAGTAGAAAAGGAGGAAATACATCTTCTATGATACTCCTCTTTAAATAGTTTATCTTGAGCTAGTGAAGGAGAGGAGGAAAGTCCAAATGAAGGGATCTAATCGAAGGTCAAGCCTTCGTAGTAAACCTTTATAAAAGGAAAGTGTAATTGATGAGGCATCCTTTGCTTTATTCCTTTTTGTCACTTAGTTTTTATTATGTCTATTAATCTATTTATTTTCTTATTTGCCAAAGAGGGTGTTGGCGAGGTTATAGGCCAGCATGTAGAGTAGGCAGGGGATGTTGTTCTCTAAACTTATACAGATGCCGAAGAGACGAGACATCTGGAGGCTGAAGGGGAGTAGAGAGAAGTCATTTCCCACTCCATTAGTAAAACAACTTCACTACTACCAGAGATAGGGAGTGATATCTTTATGGAGGATGGATAAGAGACAAGGGGTAATAGGCATGTAGATCAAGCAAGTCCAGACTTAAAGAGCAATGTGCAAGACTTGTTAGGAGAATATATGAGCAATCAAATGTTGGATGCTCTTATCGAGGCTATAAATAGAGTAGCTCAAGTGGCTCAGGAAGAAGTAGCAGTAAAGGTATAAGTAACATCCCAAGAGGCATCGGTTCAAAAGGTAGCTATATAGGAGGAGGCAATGAGGGGTGAAGTTCCCTAAGCAAATGGAGCCAATAAAGTTTTTTGAAATGTAAAGTTTGAGGCTCCTTTACCCTAATAAGTAGAAGCATAAACGGTGGCTGTGGAGAAGCGACCAGAGGAGATCTGCTAGTTACTACAGTATAATGAGTTCAAGTTATGCTTCCACCTAAAGTATAGGAGTTTGGGGAAATTTCCATCAGAGGAGGACTTTAGCTTTCTTATTCCTTCCTGCTCACTTAAACTTATAATTTAGAAGGTTATACTAGGGATGGTCTCTCCGATTTAGCTAAAGGGTCTTTTGGGTCAGACAAAGACAAAGTGACCAATCTAAAGGTAGTTTTCTAACTTTGAAAGTTTTCCTTTTTTATTGTTTGATTCTTCTATTTCTAACTTATTATTTTTCATTAGAGGCTCTAGTATAAGCTTAAGATATTCAATCCTAAGTAGCTCACTAGAAGAGGGAATGCGAAGACCTCTGAAGTGATAATTTACTAAGAGAGACAGAGACTTGGCTAACCTTTGCACATAATTGGGAGAGAAAGTCCAAGCCCTAACAGAGAAGAAACACTCCTGAGCAAGAATAGGCATTAGCTTCCAAGGATGAGTATATCGTCTATCTCTAAAAGAAGGCTAATGATCTTACTGCTAGCACATGATCTCCTTGGAAGGGAAAAGAAGGGTATAGAGTTAACCTCATCTAAGATTAAATCTAAGCTAAAAATGAAGACCCTTGAAGCAAAACATTCGAATGAAGTGACAACAACTAACATTGGTAAGCTGAATGCCCTTATAGTGAAACTGCCTACTCTACTCAAAGATGAAGTGAAGAGGTTCTCAAAGTCCTTATTCTTCATGGAATGGGTGAATGCCAGTGAACTAAAAGTAGTGATAGAGAGTTACTATAGTACCTTAGAGATGGTTTTCAAGGACTTTCTAGAAGCCAAGGAGAAATATGTACACCTCTAAGTTGAGAAGATAGTTCCAAAGATTAAGTTAAATAAGTAATTGCACATGATAACTTTCCTCAACCCCTCCTTCATTGAGCGCTTCATTATAGCGATAGATAAGTCTTGTGATGTTGCTTCTTCAAACTTGAACTTTAACAATGAGTGGACTATGACTGAAGTCATTAGGTGAAGTCGTGAAGAGGCTCAGGGTCCATGAATTGATCATAAAACTAGCTCCTCCAGACAAGATGATGCTTGGCTTTCTCTATTCTGCTCCTATTATTGAATTGTACCTTTGTGTAACTAATACATTTTTGTTGTAACATATTTTACATTTTATATATTTCATATACTTAACAATTTTTATAAATAAAATTTTATACATTTTCCATCATAGTGTCTTTTATGTATTTAGTTATGGCTTTTTCATCTATGCATTTTTCTTTTTCCTTAAATAAAAGTAGAAGCTATATGTTTTGTTTAAATTGGCAATTTTCTTATTGGATCTAAACTCTAAGTTTTCCTAATTTTATATTCTTTTTATTGCTTATATGCAGAGGCACTCAAACCTACATGGTAATTCTTGAGGTTATTTGAACTTCTAGTTTTTGTTTACTCGAAGGTTCCTCCTTTAAAGGATCTCTCAATAGTCATGTTGGGCTTAAGTACCTTTTTTCATAAAGGTCTTGATGCCTCCCTTGGAGGGTCTTTTGTCAGTCAAGTTTGGCTTAGTGTTTTTGCTTTTAAAGGTATTGGTGTCCCACTTAGAGGGTGTTTTACCATTAAAGCTAGGTTTAGGTGCCTTTTTCACTAAGGTCTTAGTGCCACCTTAGAGGGTGTTTTATCAGTCAAGTTGGGCTTAGGTGCCTTTGCTCACAAAGGTCTTGGTTCCCCCCTTGGAGCGTCTTTTTTCGGTTAAGTTGGGTTTAGTGCCTTTGCTCATAAAGGTCTTAGCAATTCTCTTCATATATGGATTTTAAACACAGGAGTTGAGGAGAGAAGTATGTTTATTAATTTTCATTAGTAATATAATATGAGATGTGTTATGTTCCAAGTGTGTGGTACTTCCTAAATTTGTATAAGCTTTCCTGTTCTTTCATTTTTCACCTTAGCTTTGAGGCTTCCCATCACGAGATCACCTTCCTCAAAGGTTCTTGTCTGGAGTTTCTTATTGAAGTAGTTAACAACCTTATTTTTATAGGGTGATGTGCTCATCAACACTAACTCTCTGAGTTCTTCCAATAGTTCTAGATCTATCCTCCTTCTAGTTTCATTCTCTTCATCACTATAGAAATGGATTCTTCTACTAGGTAAGCCAATGTCCACTAGTAGAACTGCTTATGTTCCAAAGTTAAAACTGAATGGTGTCACACCTGTCGACTCCCTGGGTTTGTTCTGTAGGCCTATAGTACATGATATAGCTCTTCTTCCTAATTCCTTTTGTAGCCTTCAAGTCTTCACTTTAATCCTTATAGGATGGCTTGATTCGTGACCTCCATCTTTCATTTATTTGAGGATGGGTTACTAATGATAAGTGATATTTGATTTTGAGCTTAGAATAAAACTCCTTTCGATTGGCATTGTAGAACTACTTCCCATTGTCAATAACAAGCTAGAAGGGTAGTATGAACTTGAAAATAATATTTTTCCATAAAAAATTAATTACATTATCTTTTGTGAA
>CAOJBK016354586.1:0-10854 GCA_948294925.1 Codiaeum variegatum | reverse complement strand
ATCTGTCGATCCCGGTGAGGAGACTTGACATAGTAATGAGTCAATTTAGATATTTTTAATAAATTTGAATATTATTTTGTATTATATTTAATATAAAATTTATTCATAATTAATTTTATAAATATAATGTTCAAATTAATTTTATTATAGATTTATATTATTTTTTATTAACATAGTTATTAGTGACGTAATTATTAAATAAAATATGCACTATTTTTTACATCATTAACAAATCAATTTTTTGTCAGAAAATTAGTGACAGTTTTTTTGTCATAAATGCATTTTTCGTCGCTAATGTGTCGTTATTTATGAAAATATTACTGACTCATTAATAAAAATTACTGACCCAAAACATTGGGTTAGTAAATTACTAACCCAATTTTTTTGTCAGTAATTAATTAAATAATTGCTGATCCCAAACAGTAAATTACTGACGCTAAAATTGAGTCAGTAATTACTGACCTCAATTTTTCGCGTCAGTATTTTTTTTTACTGATGGGGAAAATACTGACGCAATTTTGAGGTCAATAAGTTACTGTTCGGTATCAGTAACTCATGTTACTAACACCGAATAATATTTACTGACGCCGTAATTTTTTTTTTTTTTGTAGTGACAATTAGGCAAGTCACCGATTTTTGGAGCAAACAAAATGAAATTTGAACATGTACTCTTGTAAACTCACTAAGAACTACTAAAGATATGCTTATTCTAATTTATAGATCAATGCAATCCGACAATAATAAACTAATTAGAATTCAGTTAGTCTCTTTAACTTAGTAAATTTGAAAAATTCCATTGAATAGGGAAATAAAAAATAATAAACAAAGTTTAATACTAAGTGAAAAGGGACAACAGAACAATTCAAGAGCAGTGAAGGATAAGGGGAAACAAAACACATACCTTAATTATTAATTGCTCTATTCAAATCGCGCACAAAGGAAAGAAAGAAGATGTGACGTAATAGGGTTGAGAAAACATGTCTGAAGAATGATAATGAACCAAAGATTGTATAAATTAGGTTTAAAAAAGAAAAACGATGTAGTTTTATCTTTTAATTGTGATCCAAAAAAAATGAAACTCGAATAATTTAATGACCCGTGACTAGTTCGAGCGATTCAACGATTCAACTGACGGGTCAACGGTTTTGTTCCAGATTTACTAATTTCCGAGTTTTAGGTGTGGTCAGGACCAGTTTTGGCTCGGTTCACAAGTTTACCGGTCGGACCGGCCAGTCCTATCCAGGTTTCATAACATTGATTTTGATATCATGTGAAAATTTTATTTTCTATTTATGAAGATGCAGTCAGAAAATTATAAAATAATAATAGAAAAATTAAAATTTTGCTACTAAGCAAACTGAGTGACAATTCTATTTAATTTTGTTTATTAAAAATAAAGCTTTTTTTTCTGTAAAAAAAAAAATAAAGCCATTATATTTGATGAAAGATACTAAAAAAATGATATAATTACTAGATTTTTTTGTCCGAGTGTAGAAAAATTCTTACTTCTTATCTATACACCAAATGACTAAAATAAAAACAAATAAAGTAAAGAGCAATAAGTTAACATAGTGTTTTGATTAATTCCATTGAGAAATTTATTTGCAAATAAATTTTAAATAGAATTTATTTGTAAATTCTAATTAAGTTTGTAAAATTAGTTTAGGTTTGACCAATTATATGAATTTGATAAATTAGAATTTCAAATGAATTTTCATTTAAAGCAAAGATATGAATATGAATTTGCAAATGAATTCTACCAAATTTTGTAAAGTTCATTTATATCAAACATAGCATAAAGGTATTGTAGAAATGAACTGATATTAGTTAATAGTGTTAAATAGAGCTGTAATTACACAAATTACATCAGTAAAAAATTAAATTCTATAATAATAACTGTTACAGAAAATTACAGCAATTAATTCTACATAGCAAAAGAAAACTGAAATTACAACTGAAAATTACTATCAAAAGAAATTCTAAACAAATTAGAATTAACAATGGATGAACACAAGAAAGAAAAGAAAAGAAAATATTAAGAACAGCAGCAAACTGAAACAAATTCAGTTTTTAAAATCTTCTATGAAAATTCTGCAGAAACTTGTTAGTAATATCAATTATAATAAACTAGAAAATAATTGAAAATAAATTGCAGAAATTGTTAGTTCAAATATATAAATAGAATAATATAATGAACATAAATAAAAGGAGGAAAAGGAAACTCGAGGCCTGTATAAATAGTTTCCTTAAAACTGATTTACCACCTATAGTTGCTATAGGTTCAAATGGTGTCTGTTTTCCATGATACAACGAGCTCGAATTCTTTTGCTCAGCAATCGCAAAGAATTTCGACGAACTTGACAGCAGGTGAACTCAAACTAAGAGAGTTTTGAGAGGAAACAAATGCAGAAAAACTTCTGTGATTTTCTGCGATAACTTTTGTGCTGTTTAGTTTCTCCGAAGTGGAGGAAGACAACCAATTTATAGCCAAAGGGGGAGTTTAGGAGTTTCAGAAAATTGAACTACAATTCTGATAACTCTCAAAATTGTCACATAATGATAAGAGTTACACATATGAATTCTGGGAATTAACCCTAAAAACTAGCAAAACAGTAAAGCACACGGGTCATAGCATGGCAAAACTCATTTTTCCCCATGCAGATCAACAATTTCAGTCCAGAGATCTGCACAGTCCAAAATCATATCCGCACAACACCGTGCGGATCTCTATTTCTCAGCAACTTTGGTACAGAGATTCGCATGGTCCAAAACATCATCAGCACGGCCTGTGCAAAACACCTTCTGCCCCATACGGCTTACTTAGTTTTAGTCCAGTAATTGGCACGACCCAAACACATATCCGCACGGGCCTGTGCCTCAAGCCTTGCAGATCTCTTTTTCATTTATATATTTTTCAAAAGAAAAAGTGTAAAATTTGGGTTTGTATAGGCTCACAGTTTTGGACTGACATTCGTATACACAGGAGCACGACTGGAAATTTTGGGCTTTACGTGGTCAAGATTTGCACCCCTCTCCCTCATGCAAGTATGGAGAGAGCCTCTCTCCAAAGGCTTGTTATCTATTATAAAATGGAAGCCAATATATAAACCCACAATAGGTTTCATCTTTTTCCAACGTGGAATTAAGTCTCATTCCATCATTTTGGTCATGTCAAGTGTGTAACTTGATGAGACAATTTCTCATTCACTAAACCACCATTTTAAGCGTATAATATATTGTTTCGAAGCTCTCACGACCTAGATTCTGAAACATTTGAGATCTTCCACTTTTATCAAGTGGGTCCCACTCGAAATATAAGCTCAAAAATAGTAAAAAATCATGTTATTTTCCCACAACCCCCCACATGAATGAAAATTTGAACAAAAAAAAACAAAACTACTCAGTTTTGGCACCAGAACATTTTGACTGGATTGAGTTCATCGAATTAAAACCTACATAGGATAATTAGGTATTACCCTTTGAACCTTCCTTTGTAAAATATATTTACTTTACTGACTGATCAATAGACGTGATGTCCTTGAACTGTTTTTCTGTTCTTATAAATGATGATATATTACACATAAGATTCTTCTCTAATGTTGTTTAGTTCTCATGGTTATGTTTATTTTGGCCTTGAACACGTGCATGATTTTGTAAGAGTTTCTAAGAATTGTACTCTAAGCAATTCCCTTTGAAGTGATCTCACTTCTCTCTCACATAGGTGATTTCTTATGAATCATTAAGAGCATAGCTCATCCTCTTATTTACTACATCATTATTTTATCATAGGAATGAACATGAGGATAATCCCCTACAGTCTTTTAACTAAGTGTCTTACAAGTAGATTGTCCCTTTAAACTTAGATCTTATGATCTCTAGTCAATTAGGTTGGGTTCCTTTGTAATAACCTTTCAACCAACGTGCATTAGTCCCATTCACCTCGATGACTTCTCTACTAATTTTTTGTTTAACCCTTTGGTTAACATATCTGCTATGTTATCCTTTGACTTTACATAGTCAATGGAAATAACTTTAGTAGAGATTAGTTGTCTAATGGTATTATATCTACGATGAATGTGTCTAGACTTACCATTGTACATGTTGCTTTGTGCCCTTCCAATAGCTGATTGACTATAACAATGTATGCATATTGTTGGCATAGGCTTTGGCCATTTTGGAATACCCTCTAAGAAATTTTGAAGCCATTATGCTTCCTCACCACATTTGTCTAAAGCAATGAACTCTGATTCCATTGTAGACCTAGTGATTACCATTTGTTTAGAGGATTTTCATGACACAGCTGCACCAGTTAGTGTAAACACATAGCCACTAGTAGAGTTTGAGTCTTTCATATCTGAGATCCAATTAGCATCGGAATACCCTTCTAATACTGATGGTTCTCTAGTGTAGTGAAGCCAATAATCACGAGTGTATCGTAGACACCTAAGTACTCTTACGATAGCTTTCCAGTGATCCATACCTAGATTACTCGTATATCTAGTGAGTTTGCTTATTGTATATGCTAGGTCTAGTCTTATACAACTGGTTAAGTAAATTAAACTTCCTATAACTCTAGCATACTCCACTTGAGAAATGCCTTCTCCTCTATTCTTTAATAGATGCAAGCTCGAATCTAGAGGAGTTCTTATTATGGCTGTATCATATTTGCTAAACTTACCAAGAATTTTATCTATATAATGAGCTTGGCTCAAAATGAGTCCTTTTGAAGTCCTTGAGATTTTGACTCCTAAAATGACATCAGCAAGACCCAAGTCATTCATGTCAAATTTGGACTTCAACATATTCTTGGTAGACTTAACCATGTGCTCATCACTTCCGACAATGAGCATATCATCAATCTAAAGACATAAAATGACATAGCCATTTCTATCTCTTTGACATAAACCCATTCGTCACATTCGTTGATTTTGAAACCACTTGTGATCATCATATGATCAAACTTTTAATGCCATTGTTTTGGTTCTTGTTTCAAGCCATACAAATACTTCACCAATTTACAAACTTTCTTTTCTTGTCTAGAGACAATAAAGCCTTCAGGCTGTTCTATGTAGATTTCTTCATTCAAATCTCCATTTAAGAAGGCCATTTTTACATCCATTTGATGTATTTCAAGATTGGGCAATGCGACAATGGCAATTATCATCTTAATAGAGTTTATTCTCGTCACAGGAGAATATGTATCAAAATAGTCAAGGCCTTCCTTTTGCCTATAACCTTTAATTACAAGTCTAGCCTTGTACTTATCAATTGTTCCATCTACTTTCATTTTCCTTTTGAAAATCCATTTGTACCCTAATGGTTTACAACCTGGAGGAAGGTCCACTAATTCCTAGGTATGGTTTTGCAAGATGGATTCAACTTCACTATTTATGGCCTTTTTCCAAAGAGGAATTTCAGGTGAAGTTACAGCTTCCTTAAAGTTTTAAGGTTCACTTTCGAGTAAATAAGTCAAAAATTTTGGATCAAATGATTTTTTGACTTTTGCCCTTTACTACATCTAACCTCAAGTTCTTATTCATCTTCATCATATGTTTCTCCTTCTAGTGCATCTTCTTGATCTTCATCTGCACTATTTTTAACAATAGTTTCATAAGATCATTTTAATGCATTAGAATTGCATGAAAATAAATTCTCAAAGAATGATGCATTCCTTGATTCTATTATCATGTTCCTATGAATGTTTGTAACTTTAGACTCATGCACAAGAAATCGATATGCACTATTATTTTGTGCATAACCAATGAAAACATAATCAATGGTTTTCGGTCCTATCTTTACCTTCTTGGGAGGATGTACAACTGCTTTAGCTAAACACCCCCACAATCGTAGGTATTTGTAGGTATTTGTAAGAAGGAACCCTATTTTTCCATAATTCATATGGAGTTTTCTCTTCTTTCTTCTGGGGTATCTTATTTATAAGATAATTTTCTAATAACACAGCTTCCCCCCACATGTTTTGTGGTAAACCAGAACTAATTAACATCACATTCATCATTTCTTTTAATGTGCAATTTTTCCTTTCAGCAATCCCATTTGATTGAGGTGAATAAGGGGCTGTGACTTGAAGTATGATTCCATTTTGCTCATAAAAAGCTTTGAATGGAGTAACATACTCACCACCTCCATCACTTATTAACTCTTTTATTTTCTAATTGAGTTGATTCTCAACTTCAATCTTATAGAGAACAAACTTCCCTATGGCTTCATCTTTACTTTTCATTAGATACACTTGATAAATTTTTGGGCTATCATCAATGAAAGTGATGAAGTACTTATTTCTTATATGAATTGACTCAAAATCACACACATCAGTGTGAATCAATTCAAGTGGTGATGTGATTCTTTCAACTGTTTGGAAAGATGAGCTTGTTAGTTTTGCCTCAATACAAGTCTCACTCTTATGTTTTAAATCGATTTGGAAATTTGGAATGGGCTTTATGTTAATTAATTTTTGCAAAGAATTAAAATTAACTTGTCCTAATCTACCATGCCATTTATTAAATAACTCAAGCAAGTAAACAAAAGAACTAGCTTTATTATTATTCAAATTTGGTTTGATAGTCATTACATTTAGCTTAAAAAGCTCTTGACTTTCATAACCCTTTCCCACATACATTCCGTTCTTAGATAGAACAACCCTATCTGACTCAATTACTATCTTGAACACATGCTTATTTAAGAGTGATCCAGAAACCAAGTTTCTTCGAATCTCAGGTACATACAACATGTCGTTCAGAGTTAGCTCTTTGCCAGAGGTCATCTTCAGAACCATCTTTCCTTGACTTTTAATGTCACAGGTGGTGGAGTTTCCCATAAATAACTTCTCTCCATTGTTATAAAGAGAACATTTCCTTATCGAAGCACACATGCCTAGTAGCTACAGTGTCAATCCACCATGATTTTGGATTGGTATCAAGCAGGTTGAGTTTAAAAATTATAGCACAAAGGTTGATGTTTGAGACATCATCAGCTATGCCTTCTACAATGTTTGCCTCTCAATTTCTCTTTAGCAATCTACACTCTAAGCCTTGTGACCCTTCTTATCACAATTGTAGCATTTCCCTTGGAAATTAGTGTGCTTTTTGGAGATTCCTCCCTTTGGTCCCAACTTTGACCTCTTGTTTCCCTTTTTTCTTTTCTGACTTTGCCAATGCTCCACCACATTGGCTTTATCCACAACAACATTGCCTCTTCTTTCAGCCATTCTGTTATCCTCCTCAATCTGGACTTTAACAATCAACCCCTCAATATTCATTTCCTTGCACTTGTGCTTCAAGTAACTCTTGAAATCTTTCCAAGCAGGGGGTAACTTTTCAATTACGGTTGCCACTTGAAAAATTTCACTCAACACCATACCTTCATCAAGGATTTCAGACATAATTATTTGTAATTCTTGTACCTGACTCATTACAATCTTAGAATCTACCATAGTTTAGCCATTCTGTTATCCTCCTCAATCTGGACTTTAACAATCAACCCCTCAATATTCATTTCCTTGCACTTGTGCTTCAAGTAACTCTTGAAATCTTTCAAGCAGGGGGTAACTTTTCAATTATGGTTGCCACTTGAAAAGTTTCACTCAACACCATACCTTCAGCAAGGATTTCAGACATAATTATTTGTAATTCTTATACCCGACTCATTACAATCTTAGAATCTACCATAGTATAAGAACCGGCCTATAACAAATTTCTTAGTGCCGGTATCCTCAGTTCCATAATTATGGTCTAAAGACTCCCCCAACTCTTTGGCAGTTCTTTTTCCTATGTATATATTATACAAGGTATCACTAAGTCAATTCATTACATAATTTCTACACAAGAGATAAGAATGGTGCCAAGCGTTAATTGCCGTAGCAACTTGAAAATCAGTTTCCTCCTCTTTAGGCTTGGGAGCATCTTCACTCAAGAACTTAGCAAGGTTCAAAGTGGCTAGGTAGAAGAACATCTTCTATTGCCATCTCTTGAAATTTTATCCATTGAATTTCTCCACCCTTTTCGCATGATTAACCAGAATCAACACAACTGCTGGTTCTTTCACCACAGAGGTGACAATAGTACTACTCACCACAGAGGCGATAGGAGCAGTTACCACAGAGGCATTCACCACAGAGGTATTAGGAGGGATTTGTCCATGAAAATCAGTAGTCATTTAAAATTGAATCTATTTTAAGATTGTATAAATGAACTGATAATAATTAATGGTGTCAAATAGAGTTGTAATTACACAAATTACAACAGCAAAAAATTAATTTCTGTAATTAAAAACTGTTATAAAAAATTGCAACAATTTAATTCTGCATCGCAAAAGAAAACTGAAATTACAACTAAAAATTACTATTAAAAGGAATTCTAAACAAATTAGAATTAACAATGGATGAACACAGGAAAGAAAAGAAAATATTAAGAACAACAGCAAACTAAAACAAATCCAGTTGCTAAAATCCTCCATGGAAATTATGCAGAAACTTGTTAGTAATATCAATTATAATAAACTAGAAAATAATTGAAAACAAACTACAAAAATTTTTAGTTTAAATATATAAACAGAATAATATAATGGACAGAAATAAAAGGAGGGTAATAAAATTTGAGGCATGTATAAACAGTTTTCTTAAAACAAATTCACCACCTATACTTTATGTAGGTTCAAATGGTGTCTATTTCCTAGGATACAATGAGCTCAAATTCTTTTGCTCACCATCGCAAAGAATTCCGACGAACTTGGCAATGTATGAACTCAAACCAAGAGAGGTTTGAGAGAAAACAAGTGCAGAAAAACTAATGTGATTTTCTGTGATAACTTTTGTGCTGTTGAGTGTCTCCAAAGTGGCAGAAGACTACCAATTTATAGCCAAGGGGAAGTTTAGGAGTTTTAGAAAATTAAACTACAATTTAATTTATGATAACTCTTAAAACTGTGTCATAATGACAGGAGTTACACATATTAATTTTGGGAATTAACTTTGAAAACTAGCCAAACAGTAAAGCACACGAGTCACCGTACGGCCCATGCCAAACTTATTTTGCCCCATACGAATCAGTAATTTCATTCTAGAGATCTACAAGGGCCAAAATCATATCTGCACAGCCCGTGCACTACCCCATGTGGATCTCACTTTCTCAGCAACTTTAGTACAAAAATTCAAATGGTCCAAAACCTCATCCGCACGGCTCGTGTAGAACACTTTCTACCACATGCGACTTGTTCAGCTTTAGTCCAGTAACTGGCATGACCCAAACACATAACTGCACGGGCCCGTGCCTCAGGCTGTGTGGATCTCTTTTTTGTTTACAATTTTTCCAAAAGAAAAAGTGCAAAATTTGGGCTTGTTTAAGCCCATGATTTTTGAACTGAAATTCGTGTACATAAGACGTACTAGCACGTGTGGAATTAACTTTGAAAACTAGCTAAACAGTAAAGTGCACGGATCACCGCACGGCCCGTGAAAAACTTATTTTTCCCTATATGAATCAGCAATTTCATTCCAGAGATCTACACAGGCCAAAATCATATCCACACGGCACGTGCACTACCCCGTGTGGATCTTTGTTTCTCAACAACTTTAGTATGAAAATTCACATGGTCCAAAACCCCATCCGTATGGCTCGTGCAGAACACTTTCTACCCCATGTGACTTGTTCAGCTTTAGTCCAGTAACTGGCACGGCCCACACACATATCCGTACGGGTCCGTGCCTCAGGCTGTGTGGATCTCTTTTTTGTTTATAATTTTTCCAAAAGAAAAAGTACAAAATTTGGGCTTGTTTAGGCCCACGATTTTTGAACCGACATTCGTGTACATAGGACGTACTAGCACGTGTGGAATTAACTTTGAAAACTAGCCAAATAGTAAAGCACACAGATCACTGCACGACCCGTGCAAAACTTATTTGTCCCCATACGAATCAGCAATTTCATTCCAGGGATCTACATGGGCAAAAATCATATCCACACGGCCCGTACACTACCCCGTGTGGATCTCTGTTTCTCAGCAACTTTAGTACAAAAATTCACACGGTCCAAAACCTCATCCACACTGCTCATGCAGAACACTTTCTACCTCGTGTGACTTGCTCAGCTTTAGTCCAGTAACTAGCACGACCCAAACACATATCCGCACAGGCCCTTGCCTCAGGCTATGTGGATCTCTTTTTCATTTACAATTTTTCCAAAAGAAAAAGTGCAAAATTTGGTCTTGTTTAGGCCCACAATTTTTGGACTAATATTTGTATTCGTGTACACAGGACATACTAGCACGGGTGGAAATTTTGGGCTTTGGATGGTTAGGATTTGCACTCCCTCCCTCACCCCTGCATGCGTGGAGAGAGCTTTCTCCCCAAAGGCTTGTTATCCATTATAAAATGGAAGCCAATATATAAACCCACAATAGGTTTCGCCTTTTTTCAATGTGGGATTAAGTCTCATTTCTATCATTTTGGCCATGTCAAGTATGTAACTTTATGAGATAATTTTTCATTCACTAGTCATCCTTTTAACCGTATAATATATCATTTTAAAGCTCTCACGACATATACTCCGAAATGTCTGAAACTCTCTACTTTCATTAAATGGGTTCTACTCAAAATGTGGTTCAAAAATAACAAATAATCATGCTATTTTTCCAACACGTATAATGGTAAGTATATGCACAATCTCCACAATTTAGAGTTACCTATATTTACGTGAAATAATTATACTTACCCTTATATATATATATATATATATATATATATATATATATATATTAAATCAAGACTGTGATGTTCTATACACCATATAGGACAATGTTTTTTTCGAGCGGTTTTTTTTTTTTTCTAGGCTATAAAAGAGA
>CAOJBK016354567.1:0-17115 GCA_948294925.1 Codiaeum variegatum | reverse complement strand
TTTATTAAGAATTAGAACCAAAAAGAAGTCATATTATCTAGCATATAGGGTTTGACTTTTCCATGACCCTAGCTGAGATCGGGAATCCGTAATGAAGGGATTTGAGTGCATGATAATTATAATCAAGAGGTCCATGAAATGCCAAGGATTTATCATCGAAATTAATTTCTAATTAGGTAGTCATGATATGTTATGCTAGACGTCACTCACGATTTGTGAGACTAAGTATGAACTGTGGATTACATACTTGGTGTGAAGAAAAGAGTTTTCTTTATCTCATTGCTAATTAGAACATGAACCTAGCAAGTCACACACCATAAAGTGTATCATTCGGCTTGGTATTTAACAATGTTGATAATTGATTAAAGATTTTAATTAATTATTAACTTACAATGGGTTAGACTTGTAATTAAATTTAGAAACATCCTAGCATATCTTGAAGTCTAATTTATTATGGGATTTATTCAATTATATCATAGTTTGTATTGGATATAAATGGGCATGACTAAATTGATATGGACTATGATTGATAATAATTAATCTTCATGAGACGAGATGTGATTAATTATAGTCAAATAAGTCAAAGGATGATGGAATAAGAAGCCATCATTTTTTACTTACTCTTCCTTAATTTAAGGAAGTTTGGTGGAAAGAAGGATGAGTCAAATTAGTAGGCTATTATCGTTATATGGTCGGCCACACTTGGGATTTTTCTTCACTATTCATCTTCTTCTTCAAAAAGTTAGAGAGAGAGCTCTCAAGAACTAGTAAGAGAAAGTTCAAAATTTTCAAGTGTGTGCTCAACCAAAATCCAAACACAATCTCTAAGGTCTCAAATTCTCAGCAAGAACCAACAAATTAGGCAATCAAGAGAGGGTTCAAGTTTCTTCAAGGAGGAAATGAGACACAAGCCAAGGGATAGCTTTAATTTGAGTCAAACTAGAGGCTTCACACTTGGAGAGCTAAATGAAGGATGGAGTTGAGGTATATCATACATTCTAACCCTTCTTTATTTCTATTGTGTTTTGCACAATAATTAGAAAGATCCTTGATATTGAATATGTGTCCATCTTTGGGTTTAGTAATTTGTTAAAGAGTTTAATGAATATCTAAACCCAACCATGTCAAAAGTGTTTTGGCATGGTAAATATTTCATAAAAGTTTTGAAAACCAAAGATCAAGTAACAGTAGATTTTGCAAAAAAAATTGTTGGAAAATTTTTTATGCTTCCACTGCGCGACTCCGTATTCGTCCTTCAAAAAGCCCATAGGCAAGGATGATTATTTTCTATAAGGGGGAGACATGCTTAGTTTTCCCAACTTGTATAGTAGAATTTGAAGTCATCCTAGAGAGAAAAGAGCCATCCCCTTCACCCTAGCTCCTTGTGAAGTGTAGAGTAGTGGCCGATTAAGAAGGAAGAAAACTAGTTCATCAGAGGCTTCAGTTCCCAAAATGAGAGGGTCGTGATTGAAGTTATATAAAAGTTGGTAGGTCTAAACCCTATCAGCAAGATAGGGTCCCTTAGACCTTCAAGCCAAGGCCTCAACAGATTAAAAAAATAGGAGTAACATCAACCCAACTCTCAATCGTCCTGCTCTAGGAGTGTATTATCAAGGATCAGCCATAGCAAAAGATCTTGGTGGCTGATCTTGACTAAACCCCAAAAGAGGAGGTTTCAAAGGCAACAACAGATGGAGCTTCTTGAGATTGCTGCTAGAACCAGTCCAAAGAAAAGAGAAGAACTCAGGAAGAGAAGATTAAAAGCTCAAGAAAGAGAATATCGATATTGGGAATATTGAAAGAGGATTAATGAAAAATAGATATAGGATATGATGAATAAAAATAAGGGAGCTTATGATAAGGTTAGAGAGAAGTGAGTCGCCTGGGATCAAAGATTACCTTAGGAAGCAGACATGCGAACTAAGGATGATGAAGAGCAGTTGAAGGAGAAATGTGCTCGATTTTGGATTCAAAAGAAGGACAACCAAGGTGAGCAGGCAATTGTTAATATAAATAGAGTCAGACATGAAGTGTGGATGAAGAATCACAATGGCTCCAAGGTTATAGAATGGGTCGAGGAGAATCTGAATTCAAATGCCACTAATTCAGGGCCATAAAGAAGCTAAGTATCAATGTAGAGTGGGCCACTTTTGCCACTTTTCTAGAATTCAATATTTGAAATAATGTTCCTTCAATCTATTTGGTGAAATAGTCTATGACTACTAAGACAAACTCACGATCATTTGAAGACTTATGAGAGATCTTCCATATTATGTCAATGCCCTATATGACAAAGGCTATGATGAAACTGTAGGATTCAGATAGACTGGAGGATGATGGTGTAACTTTGCAAAGATTTAGTAATTGTGGCATCTTTGCACAAATTTTGAACAGTTTTAGTTCATGGTTAGCCAGTAGTAACCCAGGTTTATAATTTTTTGAGCCATGTCTACTCCATTCATTTGTGAGCCTTCTTCTCCACCACAAAGTGCTTCTTTCTTTGTTACACACCTCAAATGGACAATATACCATACTCATTTGTGCAATATATCATCATTGGGTATGAAGTTGGTAGCTAATTGTGTCAGAGTTCTTCCTTTTACTTTATAATAGATCCCACAAGATACTCATCATTAAGGATGTAGTTATAAATGTCCAAGAACCATGGTTTAAATTCATCTAACTAAATTTTTATACATATGGAATAATAGTCAGGTTCCTATTTTAGTTTAAAGTAGCTGGAGCATTACCGAGTCCATTCTTAGCCCTTGGTAAGTAATTAAAGATGATTTCTTAAAATTGTTTAGCTATATCACTGATCAGGCATTAATAGTAAGGAACTAACCAATCCTCTTTGATCTTTCATATACCCTGTGCTTAAGAAACAATCAAGTTTGAATCGCCATAAACATGTAAGAACTTTATCTTCATATTTACAACTATGTCTAACTAGAATATGCAAGATTCATACTTAGATTTATTACTGCTCACCTTGGAAGCTAGTTTGATTGCCATGGGTAGGTGATCACCATCAAGAGTAACAAAGACTATTTTGACACCATATCCTTTATTGTATGATGCCCCGTCAAAGTATAAATTCCATTCTTTAGATTCAATGGTAATTAAATCCTCATTTACAAATTTAAACTCAAAAGACTCACAATCTATTGGTATGATTGCTAACTAATCGACAATCACACTACCTCTAATGTCTTTCTTCTGAACATACTTTAGGTCAAATGCTACTAATATTGTCATCCATTTGGCTATTTTACTGTCAGGAATCGACTTCTCCATAAGGGATTTCAAAGGATTTTTTGTCAGTGATTATATGAGTTGTACATGAGCACAAGTAATATCAAATTTTATGGCATACCCAAATAAAGGCTCAACATTGTTGCATAATCTAATTGTATTTAAGTTCTTGGGCCAATGTACATTTACTTAGATAATAAATGACATTCTTTGTGGGAATCAGGGACAATCTGAGCCAACATTGCACATATTGCTTCTAAAGTGATTGACAAATAAAGAAGTAATGATTGACTTAGAAGTCTTAGTGGTTGCAGAAGCAGTGGATTCAATAAGTATTTCGTAATCATGTTAAAAGCCAAGGTTTAAAAGTACATATTTTTAACTTATTTTAGTGAATAATAAAAGAGTAAATTACTATTTAGTTCATAGATTTTATCTAATTAATATTAAGATTTATGTGTTTTGTCAAACTCATTATTTGATCCTTCTATTTTAATTTTTTTTAAAAGAATTTAGTTCCTCAATCTTTAATTTTATGTCTTTCTATTAATTTTTTAAAATAACTAAAAAGATTTAGTAGAAGTGATAAATTTAAAAAGTTAAGTTTAGTCAAGTAGCTTTTTAGATTCAAATTCACAAACTATTTAGCAAAATAATCATTTAAACCTGGTGGTGAGGTTGAAGTTACCATTGCAAATTCATAAATTTGCAATGTTTGTGCTTTGCTTTTTGGGTTTATGCAACCTTAACTGAATCCTGTAGCTCCTTATCCTATCTGAATCCCAGGTTCATAATAAGTTTTATCTCTTATGACATTCGGAGGTTCGGATCCCACAACAGACAGGTATCACTGACCCATAAAGAGATATACTACAAAGTACCCAGAGCTAACATGTGTCCCATTCAATAGGATTTTCACCCTATGAATACAGTCCTCAGCAATTCAAACGAGATAATGAATACTTTCCTCAAAACCAAATACTACATACAGTTCCATTCTTGAGTTACATTATATTTCTGACTTGAGCGTTGTAGGGTTATCGCCGAACACAACGTTCGATCACCCATAACCATTGTCTTATTTGTACAGACTTATTCTAGCTCGACCAGAGTGGTTCTAATCCAGCGTTGGCTAAGATCCATACGCATCCGGTTCCATACTATTTTTATGCTAAAGGTGTTGTTATGGAGAGTGACAAAAAAACTTACTAGAAATATAATTATTTAAGTAAGTGTATGCTTTCATTCAATTTTTTTTTACTATATGTATCACATCTTTTGGTTATTTTGTAAAAAATTAATAAAAAGATATAAAAATAGAGATTAAAAAGCTAAACTGTTTAACAAAATCAAAATGGTGGGAGTGTACAATGAATTTGGATAAATGAAGAAACCTTTATGTTAATTAAATTAAAATTTAAGAATTAAATAGAAAACTTTCTCATAATAAAAGGAAGCCATAGCTATTGCGACCAATTTATAATTCGAACCGGAATTAAATATTTAGAAAAAAAAAATGGACCCTGATGGCAACGGCAATTAAGTTAAAAGGTTAGGTGATGAAATGATTTAGTCAAAAGTACGGCCTATGACGGTTACACCTACCTCCAAAATTATTTTTTTTTGGGAGGCAATAAAAAATCAATATTATATAGAATTTTATTTTCCAAGCAACAGAGTATTTAAAATTTGTATTCTTCATTATATGATTCTAAATTAAATAAAGATGACAGTTGGATTAAAATTATATAACCTATTGTGTCTATATATATCAATATTTATATTATAATTAATCCTTTGCGATGAGGAGCAAGTAATCAATATTTATAAATTATTATGAATACATTTGGAAAGTCATTTAAACTATCTAACTTATTTGATCATATAAAACAAGTTTTTTAAAACCTACTTACATAATAGTGAATATTTTTTTTAGAAAAACAACTTCTAATTTAAAATACTTATAATCAAAATTAAAATTTTAAGTTGTTAAACTAAACATATTTCTTTTTAATTTTATCCTTCATTATTTGTAAAAATGATAATTGATATACTGTATTCATAAATCCCGTAATAAATTTCTAAATAATCTAATAAGATTTTTAAGTACACATATAGGTTTTTTTTATAGGATCACAAATGTCAATATGCAGTTTTCAATTAGATTTTGAATATTGAGTTAGCTTTTCTGCTATTTGCAAGAAAGAGAGGCAATGAGAAAGTGATAATCTATAATCTTCTAATTCTATCTTTTTTATATAAAATTTTTATATAATATTAAAATGACTCAAATTAAATTAGATTTAATTATTAATAAATTACTTTAATTATTTTATAATTATATTAAATAAAAAATTAACAAAATATTTAATAAATTTTAAATGACACTATAAATTAAAAGTAATCTCTCAAAAGTATTTGTCCATCCCCTACCCTTTAAAAAAAATGTATTTTCTAAATAGTATATTTTTATATTTTCTCTAAAATTAATAATAATATTTTTATTGACTTGAACTACAATCAAATGAAAAGAAATTAATAATTACAAATTTTAAATTTATTATTAATAATATTATAACTATTAATAAGTGTAGCTTAATGATCTATAACATTATGACTATCAATTAATATAATATACAATTAGGTATAAAAAATAAATTACATGTTTTATTTATTATCTCATTTAATCTTAATTACTTTTAATACTTAAATTACAAAAAAATTTCAAATTTCTTTAAAAAAAAGATGTGTAAATGTTAAAGGTAAAGCTGGTTGAATATGAGGAACTACCAATGATCTGTTATGTATGTAGTAGGTATGGAGGTGCCAGATGATTCTCTTGGACCATGGATTCATGTGCAAAACAGGAGTAGGCAGATAATTAAGAAAGGTGAGTCAGGTGTGAAAGGTCAGGAGGGCGTCGGTCAATGCTCAAATTTTGATGCTCTTGCAAGTCTTGATGATAATTCTTCTAAGTTTTATACTACTGTTAAGCCTCTTGGTGAATCTTCTAGATGGGTGAGCAAGGATGATATTGCTCAGAGTAATAAGGTGAAGTCGAATGCTCAAGGTTAGAAAAAACTAGTTTGGAAGGCCACTGCTACTCCTGGTAACTCACAAAACTAGTTAAGGAAAGTGCACACAAAAATAGTTCAGCAGAAAAGAAGGCCTAGCAATAATAAGGAGAATATTCCTCCACAGAACTCTAAAAAGCAATTGAAGTTAGTTCCTTTAATGACAGATCATGAACAGTCCCTGGCTATTGGCATGCCCCCCTCAAAGGCTCGACCTGTTCAATCTAAATCAGATGTTGGTTCCCACACAGTGGTGGTTTGTAATGACAACCTTCCTCCTGCAACTTCTAGTCAGGCCAAGACATTAATCTTATAGAGATCTAGTGGTGTGATAAGGCCTCTTGACAAGCCTTAAGGTGTTAAGCTTCATAAACATGTTGCATCTCTCATTAATATGAAACAGAAGGCTTGGAAGTCAATAGGGAGATTGGAGGATGACCTTAATTTGATTGATGTTAATATTAGATGCTCAGAAGTTGAGGATGTTACCTCGTTGAAGGAGGGGGAGGCTTTGGAGGATCAGTTTGATTGATTTTCTCCTTGTAGCTTATGATTTGGTTATTTATGCCTCTTTTTTCTCTATTTTTTTCTCATGTCTATGGCTGTTAGTAGATTTTCTTTTCTTATTTGGAATTGACAGGGGGCAGGTAGTAAGAACTTTCATAACCATTTGCAATTTCTCTTGAGGATTTACTCTCCTTTTATGATTGTTTTAGTTGAACCTCGTATTCATGGGGTGAAAGTAGATAAAGTTATCAAGATGTCTTCTTATCCAAATTCTTTCTCTGTTGAGACTTAAGGTTTTTCTAGAGGAATTTGGGTCTTATGGAAATATTATATTCAAGTCAAGGTTCTTATTAGCAATAAATAATATATCCACTATTTGATTGATGATTTCTTTGGTCACTCTCTTGCTTTCATAGCTATTTATGCTTGTCCTCAAGTTGTGGTTCGTGATTATTTATGGAGGCATTTGTCCATTATTTCTCATGCTACTCAGATTATTTTGGTCCTTGGTGGCCATTTTAATGTTGTTCTTGATCCCTCTGAGAAGATTGGAGGCTCATCTTCTCGTATTGGTGGGTGCTCTAAATTCATTTCTTGGATGGATGATTGTGATATGTTTGATCTTGGATGTGTTGGTCCAATGTTTACATGGCAGAGAGGGTGTTTCCTTGAGTGTTTGGACCTCTTTGTGGGGAATGATAGGTGGAAGAATGTGGGTCTTAAATTTGAATCTTCCTTGAATATGTTCTGAGCATAGGCCCATTTATCTTGATATTCGAGGCATGGACCGGTCCATGGTTAGTAATTAGTTTTGATTTTTTTTACCTTTGGTTACTTCATTCAAATTGGGATATATTTATTAAAGATAATTGGTTGCCTAGTTCGCCCCTTTCTGATACTATTTATGATTTTCAAGCTAAATAGGTATATTGGAATGTGTCATCTTTTGGCAATATTTTTCAATGTAAATGGAGACTCTTGGCTCGTATTAATTAGCTACATAAGTTTTTAGAATATCACAATGCTCTGAGGAAAAAAAGATTAGAAAGTTCTTTTATCTATGAGTATGAACAAGTGTTGTTGGAAGAGGAATTAGCTAACAAGCAAAAATCTAAAGCTGATTAGGTTGCCTTTGGAGATAGAAATTCCTCTTATTTTCATAAAAAATCCAAGGGTGGGAACAAGAAATTCCCAATCAAACAAATTTGCTTTTTGAATGGTGATTTTTCTTCTGCTTCAGCTATTCTTCTTAATGATGCTACAACATTTTTTCTGCTTTTGTACTCTTTGGAGGGGCTGGCTGATGTGTCTTTGGTAACTCGAGGTAACTTCCCACTGATTTCTAATGAGGCATATGAAATGTTAGCTAGAACAATGGACAATGATGATATCTAGGCAACTCTTTTTGATATGAGTCCATACAAGACTCCTGATGTTGATGGTTTCCAACCATTCTTTTATCAGAAACATTGGGACATTATCAACTCCTCTTGGTGTGATATGGTTAAGCGAGTTTTTGACTTTGGGACTATTGAAATAAATCTCTATAGGACAAATATTGTGCTTATTCTAAAAATGGAGAACTCGTATACTTGGAGTTCCTTTCGGCCTATCAGTTTGTGTATGGTGCCATATAAAGTGATCACTAAGGTGATTGCTAATCGTTTGAGGGATCTCATGCCTTTTCTTATTAGTCCTCTCCAATCTAGTTTTATCAAAGGCTGGAGTACGATAGACAATGTTATCATTATTCAGAAGGCCATTCATTCTATGAAGTGCTTGAGGGATGATCCAAGTTATATGGCGATTAAATTTAATCTTGAGAAGGCTTATGATAAGTTGAGTTAGGATTTTATACTTGACACTTTGGTTGATGTGGGGCTACCAGGTAGATTGATCAATGTTGTGATGAAATGTATTACAGGTACTTCAATGCAAGTTTGAATGGGATGGTAAATTATCTAAGGAGTTTACTCTGCTGCGTGGTATCTAGCAAGGTGATCCTTTATCATCATACATGTTTGTCCTATATATGGAAAGATTGTCTCATACTATTAATTATGCGATGAACAATGGTATTTGGCAACCTTTATCTCTTAGTGGCAGCAGTCCAAACCTTTCACATGTGTTCTTTGCGGATGATTTAATTGTGTTTTGCAAAGCCTCCTATGATCAAGCTTGTGTTCTTTCCAAAGTTTTTGTTAATTTCTGTCAGGCATCTGGTCACAAAATGAGTGTTATAAAAACTTCCATCTTTTTTTCTAGTAATACGAATGAGTATTTGTCATAGTCTATTATTAATCAGTTCATTTTTCATAGATTTAATGAGTTCAAAAATTACCTTAGGACTCCAGTTATTCATCGCCATATATCCCGAAACAATTATAAAGCAGTGGAGGAAAAGATGTTGAAACGGGTTAAGCAATGGAGTAATCAAAGGTTCACTTTAGCGGGGTGTTCTACTTTAGTGAAATCCTCGCTTGCTGCTAATCTTGCATAATTTGGTCTATTACCAAAATCTTTTTGTAATGCTTTTGACAAATAGAGACTTTCTTTGAGGGGGGGCATCTTCTTTCTTGGAATGTGATTTGTCGACCTAAAGCCTTTAGGGGCATGGGTCTCTGTTCAGCTCATGCTTATAATGAGGCTCTCCTGTTGAAGTTGGTTTGGGGAGTTTTTCGACAGCCTGAGACTTTTTGGGCTAGAGTTTTGTGAGATAAATATCTCTCAGGAAATCCTTCTCGTTCTGTGCCTACTCATATTGCTCATCCTTCTTCTACTTGGAATGGTATTAGAAGTTTAGAGGAGAGTGTTCGTCATGGTACAAAATGGTCTTTGGGAAATGGTTGTTCATGTCTTTTTTGGATGAAATGCTGGTTGGGTCTTGATTGCCCTCTTATTGACTTAGTGGATGTTGAGATTCCTCTAGAAGAGCTTAGAAAATGTGTGAGAGACTATATTATTCCTAATGGTGAATGGGATTAGGGTAGGTTAGAGACTTGGCTTGGGGTGGATGTTAAGAATTTCATGATTTCCTTTCTTCCATCTCTTAATGATGTTCCTTATTGGAGTTTCTCTTCTTTGGGTGCTTTTACTGTGAAATCAGCTTATAAGGGGATGAACAACAACCTTGGGTCCTCTTAATGTTGGTTGGAAGGTTGTTTGGAAGTGAAAGGGGCCTGAATGGATTCATCTCTTCTTATGGCTTTGCTTTCATGGACGTTTACTTACTAATTCAGAGAGAAGATGGAAGGGGCTTATTGATGATGAATGATGTGCTCTTTGTGATGCTAACTCTGAGACTATTAGGCACATTGTGCACGATTGTCCTATTACTTCTCAGTTCTGGTCTCGGTTCCTTAACACTTCTGATCTCATTACTTTTTCTGCTATTGATGGGAGGGAATGGTTGACTATGAAATTGTTGAAAGTCACGCAAACCAGTTTTGGTATTAGCTGGAGCATCTTATTTGGGGTCACTATATGGTATTTATGGAAGTTTCGATGTGGTGCTCTTTTAGAAAAAGGTTTTTAGTTTCCTAATGATGTGTCCAGTTTCATTGTTTATACGGAAAGATGTTTTGTGCAGGCGTTGAATTCCCTGAGTACAGAGACAAATTCATTGCTACCTCGGTATGTCGATCAGCTAGTTTGCTAGTCTGCTCCTGGTGCAGCGTGAGTTAAAGGGAATTGTGATGGGGCTCGTAAATCTGACTCGGATATGGCTACTATAAGCGGCCTTTTGCGTGACAGTCATGGTGAGTGGGAAGTTGGTTTCATGGTGCATTTGGGGAGGTGTAGTATCTTGCAAGTAAAGTTGTTTGGTGTGTTGGTTACTCTTATTTTGGTGCATAGATGTGGTGTGAGACTGCTTTATTATTGAGTGTGATAACAAGTTAGTAGCGGATATGTTGTTGAATAAGACTCACATGGTTCTTAGTGTAAGTGATATGTATGCTACAATCAAGGGTCTGATGGACGTGCTTGAAGTGATTTTAACTCACATTTATCGTGAGGGAAATAGATGCGCAGATCGTCTTGCAGCCGAAGCTTTCTCGTGCTCTAATGGCTGTCATTTTTTGGATTCGTAGTCGAGCTTCCTCTCTCACATGCTGCTATAAGATATTGCTAGTGTGGCCTTCTCTAGGAAGTGTTGCTACTGAGTGTTTAGCTCTCTCCTTCAAGGTTTAGGCCTTGCCTTTGAATAAAAAAAAAAAGATGCTAACTTTTTTTTTCTAAATTTTAGTCTTAATACATAAATATCAAATTATTTTATGCATTGTAACAAATTATATATATGAATGAATTATTATATTAATGTTGAGATATATATATATATATATATATATATATATATAATTTAATAAAGTTAATTGGTATGTATAATTTTTATTATAAAACAAAGCATCAACTAAAAGACTGATATATTATAATTGTGAGTAAATAATATAATATTTATGAATATTTAATTAAATTTTTTAGTTATATATTTATCATGAGTAATTTTGATAATTTGTTAATTAAATCATATTTAATTTATACATTTTTTCAATTTTTATTTTTGATAATTTAAAATTTAATTTAATAATTATATTATTTACTCACAATTTAAATGAATGTCAATTTTTTTTTTGCCAAATAAAGGAGAAATTATATTAAGATAATAGAATATCATTACAAATCAACCTCTTTAGAGCTAGAGGGATAACAAACTGCCAATTACTATTCAAAAGGCCTTTACCCAAACGTTTAGCTATCCAATCAGCCACCTTATTTGAATTCCTACTTATCCATTTAATGGAGTAATAGCCAAAGGACTCCGTCATCCTTTTTAATAACAAAACTCTTTGAGAGATATTCTCATCACAAGTTTCAATGGGAACCAAGAACGATTTGCAACTACCTTAGAATCAGTCTCAATAAGCACATTCATAAATCCAGTTGACTTAGCAGCTTGAATTTCCAGGAAGAATGCTTCGATTTCTACTGCCAAAACAGAACTAACAGTTATCATTTTAGCTTTCAAATAAAAAATTCTTCCTTTAGAGTCTCTGAAAATAGCAACTACTGCAGTGTTTCCTGTTCCTTCATGGAAATTTGTACCTGTATTTATCTTAATAAAATTTGTTAGAGGAGGCCAATTGTTTGTTGTCACAGTCCTATTTACTGGTTGAGATAAATGAGCATTAAAATCACCATATTCTTGAAATAGTTTTGAAGCAGATTAAATAGCAGATGTGGGATTAGGCAAAATGTTCTCTAAAATTTTCTTGTTCCTTCTGTTTCCAAATTTCCCAAGCAATTTAGGCCATTTTGACAATGTACTCTCCCATCCCTTGGCTTAGAAGATAGTTTGAGGAAGATTTCCACCAATGTGCAAAGGATGAATAATTATTAGAAATAAAAATATAGCTCGGTTGAGAACCAAACCATGTAGCACTAGCATGGTCATAGCCTGTCAAAGTGTGAAGAACACCTTCTGTAATAAAACAACAGATATCACAAACAGTAGAATCGACAATCTGTGTGGTGAAGAGTTTATCCTTTGTTAGCAAACCATTATTCAAGGCTCTCCACATGAACATTGCCACTTTAGGATACAGCTTTAAGTTCTAGAAAAATTTTCAATCTTTTGCAGATAAAGAAGCATTAGACAGGTTAGAAAAACTTGAAGAAGAATTTGAATTGTGATTAGTGAGCTATTTATAAAAGGATTTTACATTGTAAATGCCATTTTTAGTAAAGGCCCAAAGCCAGCCATCCTCATTTGAAATATCACCTATGGGGGTTGATGTGTGGTGTGCTTTCACAGAGTCTGAATGGAACTCTTCTGGTTGGATTGAGTATACCTGCAAGACAGTAAAACAATCAGGGGTGGCTGGACGGGTGTCCAGCTAAACACTTTGACGGTCAAGTCAATTACCTGTATAGGAGTTAAGAGAAAGCTCTCAGAAATGGATTGTGTGGCTTTTGTGTGTATGGAAAGTCATACCTGAATGAGACATTTTAAGGGGTATTTATAAGGCTGAGCCCCTATAGCTCAGACACGTGTCCGCTTTAGATAGGCTGCATGGTACCCTTGATGGGGCTGTGACATGACCGAATGGCTGCTGGCTGATGTAGTCAGCTGTCTCTGTCAGACGTCCGGACCTCGAAGGCTAACAGGTCAGATCTCTGAAGATTCGGAGGGTTCGGGGAGTGACTAACGCTCTTGCAAGACTCGAACTAATCTTGAATCCTTAGTTGGTATTGAACCACACCGATAAAGGGTCGTATCAAGGGTTTTTAAAATAGCTTAAGAAATTTTTTCATCAAAGAGAGACATAATAAGCTCCTGATTCCATGTTCTATCTTCATTGATTAATTCTATAACCCAAAAAGGATTGTGATGAGTTATTCTGCATTTGAGGAATAAAATTTAGATCCTCCTTGACCCAAGGGTCATTAAGAATACTAGTTTGAAATCCATTGTGAATGGATTTCAATAGGCCAGTTTTCATTTTATCTTTAATAGAACATATGCCTTTTTAACACCGTGATGCTTTTTTATTAGTAGAAGCTAACCAAAGATTTTTTCCAATTAAAATAGATAGATTTTATGATTCTGGCGCATAAAGAATTACAGAGTCTTAAAAATCTCCACACTTTCCTCCCTATTAAAGCCTAGCTGAATGAAGAAAACTCCCTATAACCCTATCATCTATCAATCTTGGGGCTTGCCATCTTTTTCCAACTTATAAAGCTCATACATCTTTGTTCAGGGTCATTCTTCCACCAAAATTTTTGAATTAAAGAGTTAATTTTCTTACAAAAGGATTCTGGAAACAAGAAACAAAACATGAGATAATTTGAAATAACAGTAAGGACTGATATGATGAGAACATCTTTCCCAACATGGGACAAGAGTTTATCTTTCCAACCAGCTGCCTTGTTTCTAATTTTTTTTGAAAAAAAAATCCATGGATTTAATTTTGGGTTTTTCTCATAAAACAGGAGCACAAAGGTAAAATTCATCATTAGCTACTATTTTAACCCCAAAAAGACTTGCTATATGATTCTGCCAGATGCTAGGAGTACTAGCAGAAAAGTGAATTGAACTTTTGTTAAAGTTGACCTTTTTTCCAGAATATAACTCAAATATGGATAATATATGTTTAAATGCAAGAACTTCTAATTCACATGCTTTACCAATAAGCAACACATCATCTGCATAAGCAAAATGAGATAGCTTTGGAGGGTTTCTATTAAAAGAGAATCCACTTATAAGACCAAAAGAAAGAGCATCATTAAGAATGAAAGAGAGAGCATTTAATACCATAATATATAGATAAGGGGACAAGGGGTCCCTTTATTTAAGCTCTTTTTTTTTAGAAAGAAGGAGAAGGACCACCATCAAGCAAAATTGAGTATGAACCTGAGGAAATACAACTTCTAATCTAAGCAAGGAATGTATCATTAAATCCCATAGCCATCAACACATCAAGCAAAAACTTCCAGTTCTAATTATCATAGGCTTTGTGAAGGTCTAACTTTAACACAAAATAGTGCTCTATTTTCCAATTAGATTTTTTTAAATGGTGAATAATTTCATGAAAAATAAATATATTATCATGAATGCTTCTGTTGGAAACAAATGCAACCCGGGCTTCATGAATTACCAAATTCATCAAAGGTCTAAGTCTTAAAGTAATTATTTTAGATATTATCTTATATAAAATTGCATAGACCTATAGGTTTGTAATCTTATACCTGAGAAGGAGCCAATTTCTTCGGTATTAGAACTAGAATGTGTGATTGATTCCTTCTGGCATCTAATTTGTTGGAAAGAAGGAGGAGACAACTGAAATAACTTCATTTTCAATAACTGACCAATTTTTCTGGTAAAAACTTCCTGAATATCCATCAGGGCCAGAAGACATGTGAGGAGCTATGCTGAAGACTGCCCTTTGAATTTCTACTTTTGTGATAGGGAAAGTGAGTGAAGAGTTCATGGACTCAGTAACAAATGGCATAACATGCTTCAATATAGAATAGTCAACTCCTGACAAATTAGAACATAAAAGAGAATGAAAATAATTAACAATAATAATGCACACCTCTTATTCTCTATCATGCCATCT
Source organism: Codiaeum variegatum (assembly GCA_948294925.1). NCBI lineage: Eukaryota > Viridiplantae > Streptophyta > Magnoliopsida > Malpighiales > Euphorbiaceae > Codiaeum > Codiaeum variegatum. Next base: position 2,159 of record CAOJBK016354567.1, on the reverse strand, counting down.
GCCAAATTCATCCTTAATGCATAAAATAAGATTCTTCTGTTTTTTCTGAATGGCTACGATATGTAAAGACCGTATATTTTGATCTCCTTCTGAGAGCCATTGAATTCTTGAACGTTATTTCCAGTGGACTTCCTACATTGCCCATAAATTCGAAATATCAGCAATTAGTTTCTAGTCCTCATTCTTATTAAATCGGTGATAATTTAGGTAGGGATTTTCCAACTGTTCCATGGCCACATTTAATTTAACTCTACAATTGCCAACATTATTTTTGTTCCACCTTCTAAGATTAACCGCAGTATTGTTCAGCTTTCTCTTCAATTCAATTTTGTTGACTTATCATTTTAATTGATTTTTAATTTATGTGCCATGAAAAGAAACGGTCAACGGATGCATATGAATGCAAAGTTTAACTTTACCACACTTTTTTTTTAAATGTCGTTCTAAAGAAATTACAGTTAATATTAATTTAACTCATCAATTATTATTATTGTAATGGCGCAAAAAAAAAAAATGGGGCAACTTAAAATTAAAGACATGACCATGTGAATTAGGTTAAGCTGTGAGGTCAGACATTATGGACTACGGCAGTTAGTCAAAATGTACAAAATGTACGGCCAGTACATCTTAGTTTTTTTTTTTAATTAACAAATTAATTAATCAGCCATCTTGATTGTCCTTATTTGCTTTATTTATTTATTTATTTATTTATTTTAAACAAGCTTCTTGTATTTATCTTAATTTATTATTTTACTGTTATAATATTGACGATAAACTATTATTTAATCCTTAGAGTTTGGTTAAATTTACTATTTCATTTCTCGATTTTAAAAAACGATATGGTGAGTTCATATAGTTTAACTCCATCAGATTATTTAATCATTTCATCTAATTTTTAAAGTATATTTAGATATATTTTATTAAAAAAAATAAAAAATTCATAAAAAAATATTTTTTTCTCTCCAAAATACTCCTAACTCAAAATATCTCATTCTCTCTACGTTCCACTCTCTTAGTCCCTTTTCATCCATAAAAAAACATTGAAAAAATTTCACAAATTCATAATACAATTCTTGAGAAATCTAACATTTTGATTTTTATTATTGTTTTTCGATTTTTGATTTTTTCAGTTCGGTTCATTCGGTTTAGGCCCATTGGGCTTTTAAGAAAATTAATGGTCCAAAAGCTAAAGAAAAAAAAACAAATGAAATAAAATATTCATTCATAATATTTCATTTAGTACTTAATTTTTTTTATTACTACTTAGAAAATAATAATAAATTCTAATTTGTAATTAACAAGTAAAAATTTACTAATTAATTATAATTCATCTTATGAATCAAAATGACAAAAAAAATACATCATAAGAGAAAAAAGTATTGTGCTACTATATATGTTAAAGCTTCTAACAAAAATATTATGAAACTTGCTTGTATACCACCACCCACCCTGCACAAGTATACGAACAAAAAAACTATATTTTTCAAAGAATCTGTTAAAAAAGAAAGGTAAATAATTAGTACAATATTAGAAAAACATATATATGAATGATGATGAATAAAATAAGAGCGCTTAGGTTGCTTTTTTAATCACAAAATCATAAAATGTCATTAAAATTGGGTTGCAAGTCAGAATTTATTCAATTCAAAAATGCTCCGCCACAATTAGTAAACACATATGCATTTTAAAACCCAAGTCAGATCAGAGCAGAAGCATTCATCATAGGCCAATGCAACACAAAAATATAGCTTAGGTTCTCAGTTTGTTCAATATAAATGGGATTGGTGGCATAAGTAAGAATACCCCATCAATCTCACATTACATACAAAGGTGGAAGCATTCATCACAGCCTAATGCAATGCAACACAAAAATATGGCTCAGGTTTTCATTCTGTTCAACATATTTGAGATTGGTTGCCTAATTACTAATACCTCATCATTCACAATTAACAATTAGTTAATTGAGATGGTGACATATGTAAAAATATCTACCTCAACCTCAAATTCAAAACAAGGTAGAAGCATCATCATAGCCAATATGCAATGCAACTGAAATGAAACAAAATAGAATATATAATGATATGCACAAGTGAAGTGAAAGGATACTTAGCTTTCTGCATAGCCATAGAGGTGTCAAAAATACCAGCAGTAAATACTTA
>CAOJBK016354057.1:0-10038 GCA_948294925.1 Codiaeum variegatum | reverse complement strand
AATTACAAACATAAGCTCTTTTTTTATATTTTTTTTTTTATTTTTAAAACTTAACTTTATATTCTTATTTCACACACACACACACACACACACACACACACACACACACACACACACACACACACACACACACATATATATATATATATATATATATATATATATATATATATATATTAAACGTATACACCAAATTTATAATTATTGAAAAAAATATTTTATCATATTTTAAGGTTTAGTTATAAGGAACATTGGCAAACCTAACTTGCTAGATGCACGTGAGATATGGCTCAGTAGGAGTCGAATGCTCTCTTTTAGTGAGCTACTTTTGTAGTTATGGATATTTTAATTAATCTTGTGTTTCACTCTCTTTCCTTATTATACTCCTTTTCAAACCTTTTCAACTTTCTCTCTCTATCCTTATTCTTTAGATCATAATGGAGATGCAACAAAATCCAACTACTAACCTTCAACTATTAATGCTTCCAAAACTAAAAACTATGCACTTAGACATGAAAATTACCCTACCCAACTTAAATGAAGAACAATAACCTGAGAACCACCAAAACATATTTAAACCACTTGAAACTCCAGAAATTAACCTCAATGAAACAAAAGATGACATGCATAACAAATTTATTATTTTTTTGGAAAATTAGTTTTTGAGAAAAAGTTCAGTAAGAGGACTATATGTACAAGAATGCCAACATAAAGCATTTTGGAATACTTAAAGCTTGATATTACTCTATTTTGGGTCTAGGTGTTTGGCTTACTACCAAATTAGATGCACAAAAGGAGCAAAGAAGATAGAACTCTATTTGACAAAATATTGAAGATAAATTTGCTCGAAGAACCTTAAAACAGCTAGAGGAGCTTTCCAAGGTTTATAGTGGAGATTCTAATAAAAAATCCACTCCCAACAGGATTCACTTTCAGAAATATAGTTGGACAGAGTTTGATCATCTCATTTAAGTACGAGAAACTACATGATATACGTTACTTTTATGGTATCTTAGAGCACTTGACCAAAAGTTGCAGGAAGAAGGAACTGGATGAGAAAAAGTGGAAGCTAAACATCAACAAGTCTCTTCATGGCCCTTAGATGTGCACGCCTCCACTAAGAAAAGAAAATCATACAAAAGGGAAAGGAAGTTGATGTCTCAATAGAGATAGAAATATGAGTAGGCAACTGACTATTTTTAGTGATTGAATCTGAGATAAAGAAAAATAATATATCAATGGGAGCGAAAATGGGCACGATAACCAAGACAGCTCTACAAAAAGATTGGAAAATAATGGGTAGAAGGTTCGAGAATTTGCTATGGTACTGTGTTGCAACAACTAAATGGAAAAGGAGTGAGAATGTCAATCAATAGTCAGAAAAGTATGAGGAAAATACATAAGAATACTTTATACCTTTGGCGAAACGCAACAAGGGAAGATAAGGGCTTGTCAACCAACAAAAGGTCAACTATATGGGAAAGTGCCTCTTTACATATGTGGGCAAATATTTTTCCTATTCTCAGCCTAAACACCCAACCCACAAAGATCCTAAAACCCACTTAACCATGTTTCATCCCAAACATTCAGACCCGATTGAAATTAAACCTATTTTTACTCAAGTCATAACTCCCACAAGCTATTCACCCCAATATAACCATTGTTCCCCTTACACTTGACCTTGATAAACAGTGAAAAGAAAAATCTATATCATGAAAAAAATGGAAAAGACTCGCGATAGAAGCTTACAAAGAGGATCTAACTAATAAGGGTGAAGGAAACTACTCTAATTAGAAAAAGAGGGACCCGGGGGGGGGGTGGAGGATGAGAAAGTGGAAAGCAAAAGTAAGAAGAAGTATGAAGTTGAACTTTCAGAGAGCTGAAAATGAAATCCAAAATGGCATTGGTGGCTTGCCCAAAGCCACCAAACAGTCATGAGTATCATTACCTTAAATTATTAAGGCATCAAGCGATCCTTGATAATTCATCACCTAAATGAGCTTTTGGACTCCCATCACCCTCTATGTTGTTCCTGTCTAAAACTAAACACAGTGAAGAGTTTTTGGAAAAACTCAAAAGAAAGTTTAAATTTGAGAATGCGACTTATGTTGATCCAATAAATGCAGCTGAAGGCCTTGTTGTTTAGTGGGAATGAGATATTATAATTCAAGTGATTAAAAAGAGTAAGCACGTGACACACACAAAATGTAGTAGGAGATGTGGGGACCAAACCTGGTTTCAAATTTTGTCTACAACAATCCCTATAAAGAGTTTAAAAGGCAGGTTTATGAGGATTGGTCAAATCTCAATCCTAATAATTAAGAAGGATGGATTTGCACAAGGGATTTTAATGCAATTACCTACAACAATGAAAAATAAGGGAGGAAGAAGAGCTGAACAGGGTGATCTTCAAGAATTTCATAAGTGGGTGAATGATATGAAGTTGGTGGATTTAAAGTTTAAAGGCCCACAGTCCATATGTTGTAATAAATACTATGGTAAAAGGGAGAATCTTATAGAGATTAGATAGAGGCCTTTATAATGCTGAATAGATATTAAAATATGGTGATGATTATGTTTCTTATGGGAAGATGTGGGATCAAACTATAGGCCTTTAATTCTCACTTTAGATAACGAAAGGAGAAGATTTAAGGGAGGGTTTAGATTTGAAGAGATAACGCCTATTGTATGAAGATTAGAAAGAGTTCATAGAAGTACTTAGCCAGATTAGGTAGCTATCAGTAGAATTAACCAACTGAATCTGAAGTTGTTGATGTGTGTTTACAGAATAAAAAGTTGGTATAAGGAAAAGGTCATAAATAACAGGAAGAAAATTGAGTTGATATAATGTCAATTGGATTGGCTCAACAATAAGGAGACAATAGAAGCATAGGCTAAGGTATAAAAGGAACTATCCAAAATGTTAAAGCAGCGATGGAACATAGAAGAGTTTTACTGATACAATAATCAAAGGAGGACTAACTAGAAAATGGACATTGTAACTCTAAGTACTTTCACTCATTAGCCATCTAGAAAAAAGCAAATAACTACGATTACAAGTATGCAATCATAACCGATGAATGAAAGATAGGTGATATGGTAGTTATTAATGAAATTACCTCATATTTTAAAATTTTTTATAAAGAAGAAAATGGAAATAAAGGAGGTCAGTTGATGGAGTACACCAAGGAAATGGTCCCTGATGGTATGAATGTTATCCCGAAAGCTGAACCTATTGAGGAAGAGGTGAGAAGGCAATGTGTTCCATAGGAGCCTCAAAATCCCAAAGGCCATATGTTTTTTTTAGGCATTCATTTAGAGCTCATGTTCGGTCATGAAAACATAAATGTTAGAGATGGTTAGAGACTTCTTCAAATATGGGAAGATGCCCCACAACCTGAATGACACCTACATTATAATGTTCCCAAAAACTCATACACCCAAACAAGTATCTCACTTTAGACCTATATAGTTGTGTAATTATGCTTTAAAGTACTGTAAAAAATTATTGGCCATGGATGGGGAAATTTATCAATGAAAGTTAGTTTGCCTTTGCCCTTGAAAGACACATCCAGGATAATATACTTATTGTTCACGAGGTTCTTCATGCCTTTATGCATCACAGTAGCAGCAAAAAAGGAGCTATGACTTTGAAGTTGGATATGGTTAAAGCCTGTGATGGAATTAGCAGAAGTTTTCCTTTTGAATGTGATGAGATGGGTTGGTTTTTCTCGTAATGTGGTAAATCTAATTGAACGATGTATCAGTATAGTGAGGTATGCCATTTTGGTCAATGGACAACCCACAATGTTCATTTGTCCTTATAGAGGCCTGAGATAGGGAGGCCCCCTGTCCCCGTACTTATTTATCATTGTCTTCAATGTCCTTTCCATAATGTTGGAAAAGAAGCTAGCTGATGCACAAATAAAAGGATATAAGATCAATAGAAGATGCCTCATTCTCACTTATGCCTTATTTTCCGATGACACTCTCTTAACTAGAGAGGCATCCTAAAGAGAAGCATAAGTAATTAAGGAGATTCTAGTAGCTTATGAGAGTGCATCGGGATAAGAAATCAATTTGGAGAATAGTATTATTATCTTCAATTCTAAAATGATGCCTGATGAGAAGAAGAAAATTAATGGCATTATGGGAATTGTGGAAATGAAGGGATCCAGTAAGTACCTAGGATTCCCTGCATAATGGGGAAGGTCTAAGAGGGAAGCACTCTAGTTAATTATTGACAAAGTAAGTAGGAAAGCGCAAAGCTGGAAGTCTAACTACCTTCTCATGCTGGGAAAGAGATCTTGATATAGGCAGTCCTCCAACCATTCCCAGTTTCCTTATATCCCTAAAGACACTTGTGAAAAGCTTTATAGCATTCTCGCTCATTTCTGGTTGGGTGGAAAGGAAGGAAAAAAGGGGATACATTTCTCTAAGTGGAGTAGAATTGCTAAATCGAAGTTCCTTGGTGGTTTGGAATTTCATAACTTTGGAAAGTTCAATTTGGCAATGGTGGCTAAGCAAGCCTGAAAGATTATTACTGAAGTGAACCTTTTGTGGGTAAGATTGATAAAGACAATATACTTCCCACAAAGGAAATTTATATTCAGCAAGAAATGGGCATAATCCTTTATGGAACTGGTATTGGATATTAGAAGCTAGACTAATTTTAGCTACAATAGATAGGATACAAATTAACAGTGGTCATAACACTATGATTTGGGACCATCCATGGGTTCCTAACTGGGATCAATTCAAATTGACCAACAGACCTTCTTAAAGAAATTCAAAATTCCTTGTTAAAGACCTTATGACAAATGGCAGAGAATGGGATAGAGAAGCAGCCTAATTTGTATTTAGCAGGTAAGAAGCAACATCTATTCTTAAAGTTCCTATTAAAGTGGAAGATATAATGGACAAATGGATACATCATTGGAATATAAAGGGGAAAATATGTTGTGAATGGTTGTTATAGGTTGTTGTAAAGTAGGAGGACAATGTTGTTGCAAGTCTTATATGCAAATCATTTTGCAGGGCATCAAGCAACTTGAAAAGGTTGTGGAAACAAAAGGTAATTCCAAAATTTATGATGTTTATGTGGAGAGCATTCACCAATAATTTGGCAACACAGGAGAATTTGTTCAAACGAAGATTGTGTAATTCCTCAATTTGTTACATTTGTAATACAAAGATTGATGATGTTTTCCATGTTATTTTGAAATGTGATCATGTCGAGGCTTCATGGCTAGGCTTTTAATGGTCCTTTAATTTTTTCAATCTCCTAACATTGATCTTAAGGAGTTTTGGAATGACATAGTGCCTCATATGGTAAGTGATGAAGAGATCACTAAGTTCATGTGTACTTGCTGAACCACATGGCTGTAGAGAAACAAAATTATTTTTTGTGTTTTACCCATTGATCCTATGAAAACACTTTTTTATACTAATTATTTATTCCATATATGCTGCATAATGAATGAGTTGAACTACAATAAATTTTCCTTTATTCCAAAGAAGGAAGAATCTAATTCAGATATTACTAGTAATATGACAATCCAAGAAAGGGAATTTTGTATGAATCTGATGCTAGTTTTTACAAGGAAATTGGAAGAACTTATATGACTATGATCATTAGGAATTTAAAAAGAAAGCTGATTCAAGGAGCTACAAAATTATCTCTTTGTAGATCGGCATTGGCAATTAAAACTAAAGCTTTTATCCTTACTTAGGAGAAATCTTAATGATTATTTAAATTAAGTACGTATGCAGTTAGCACCAGATACTCTTCCTGTCAACCGACTTATGAATATACTGGTTATGTTAGAACAATTTCTATCAAAGTATTGTATTTCCTGTTTTAAGTAATGAATGAATTTCGCTTGACCAATAAAAAAGTACAACTAAATAGTTTTAAGTTTTCAAGGGATATGTTTCGATAATACTGATAAGTAATTACTCACTCATTATAAAATAAGTGGTTATTATACTTATTAATAATAAGATTTGATATTCGATTATTTTTAAAATATATAAATAAAAAATTATAAAAAAAATAATATTATAAAAATATTTTTTAGATGAACATATTAATATATATTTTATGTTATGATTAATTTTTTTTTTTATAAATTGATTTTTAAAATATTAACGCCTAAAATAAAACAGTAGTTATTCAATAGAGGAGTAATCATTATAACAACACGTTACATATTCCACTCTCTAGTTATATTTTGTTTTCTCTTTAAGAATGACAGGTGGAAGTAACTATCTGGAAACAATAATAAACTCCGAATCTCCCTTACACGTCGGCTCCAATTACGTCACACTCTCCTCTCATCACCGCTCTCCACATTTTCTTCAAAATCCGACGGTCCAAAGTCACTCTTAACGATCAAGCTTTCTTCAAACACAGCAAAAACTTCTCACCCTCCGATCACCAAAACAGAAAAAAAAGAAAATCGCTGGCGACGCTTTCTCTCTCTTTGCGGTTCTGAATTTTTTTTTCTACAGTTTGAATGATTTGATGAACCTTATTTTGTAAAATTGAATAGTGTTTGTGTTACGGGTCCTAAATTTAACTAAAATTTAGGGTTTGAGATGGGTGCTGTTGAAATTTTGATAAAAAACAAAGAAGATTGTATACCAGAAGAGGCTAAAGAGATTTTGAAATCAATAGCTTCCAAATGGGAAGATTTGATTGATTCAAATGCATTACAAGTGATTCCTGTTAAAGGTGCAATGACTAATCAAGTTTTTCAAATAAAATGGCCAACAAAAAGAGAGCAAGTTTCACATAAGGTTTTGGTAAGGATTTATGGTGATGGAGTGGAGGTGTTCTTTGATAGAGATAATGAGATCCGTACATTTGAGTTCATGTCTAAGCAAGGTCAAGGACCTCGTTTACTGGGTCGGTTTTCAAATGGGCGAATTGAAGAGTTTATACATGCTCGGGTAAAGTTATAGCTTTTTCTGTTGGGCAAAAAAAAAAAAAATCGTAGGGTTTGTTGCTTTTGAATCTGGGAATTGCATTTCTATGTCATTTTGTTTGGTTTCAGTGGTGTTAATAGATGATATGAATGTTACCAGGTTGAATATGTTCACTTTTAAAATTCTTTTGCTTGCTATCAGTGTAGCAGAACTGTGAGCAGAGTTGGCTTGTGATACTGATAGAAATTGAACTGAAAGGGTATTAGTGAATTGAATTAAGTATAAGTTAAGATCATGAATAATAAATTGGGGTTTGTATTGTTCCATTATGGGATTGATTCTTAACATATTCCAAACAGTCATATTCCATGTGGTTTTAGTGTATTGTTCCATTATGGGATTGATTCTACAGAGTCTTTCACATATGAATTATACATGAACATATCCATTATTCATAATCAATTAAAGCCATTAACTTTTGTGCTAGTATATCCCATGAGCTCACATATTCATAACTAATCACTTGCTAAGCAGAGGACCCTCCATGAATTGGAGTATGACGATATGATTCTCCAATTCTTTTGTTCTTTTCGCTTCCTTTCATTATAGGTGTCTTTCTTCCCTCAGAACTTTTTAATAAGTTGTAGCAATCAGTTTCTTACAAAATTTGTGCAAACAAATTTGTTTTTTCTTGTCATGTTCTTTGTAGTTTGTATGTACATCATCCATTCATTTTAGATTGTAAATGAGTTGTATACTTTTCCTGATACAACATCAGTTAGATCAAGTTCTTGAGTAATATTAGCTATCAGAAGCAGCTAATGTAAACTCAATCGTGTGATCTGTTTTACATTAATTATACGAGATGAAAGTAAAGGCTTTTGGCAGTCGTGCTTGGCGGTTTAGTTTTACAGCAAAAAATAACTGTTTGAAAATTGCTTCTAATGGGGAAGGATAGTAAAAAATGAAGGGAAAACATTGTCATTCCGTAGTCTATCGTAACTACTCTTACAATAGGCTGAAAATTGTACGCTTTCATTCCTTTTACAAACAAACATTACATGCATTCTTCATATGTGGATTTCAGACACTGTCAGCTTCTGATTTGCGTGATCCAGAAGTATCTGCTCTCATAGCAGCTAAATTGAAGGAGTTCCATGTTCTTCCAATGCCAGGTCCGAAGAATGTCTACCTGTGGGTTAGGTTGCGGTATGTTCCTTTCTTCTTTTCCTTTCTCCTGCTTCTTTATGTAAATGAGGTTGAAATTGCATGGATGTTAAATATGTACTGAACTTATTTAATTGTTGCTGATTTTTCAGAAATTGGCTGAAAACAGCTATGAATCTGTGTTCTGCTGAAGAAGCCAAAGCCGTTCACTTGGATGCCATGGAGGAGGAAATTTCTCTACTAGAAAAGGAGCTCTCTGAAGATCAAAGAATTGGCTTCTGTCACAATGATTTACAGTATGGTAACATAATGATCGATGAAGAGACAAGGGCAATAACCATAATAGTAAGTTTCTCTTCGATAATCTTTGAGTCTATCACTTCAATTTTAAATGGTAAAATCATATCCATTCTTCTTTATGGAAACATCATATCTTGCATCCTATCTTATTTCATTTTCTTTTTTCAATTGGCAACTGATGTCTAAATTGTGTATCAATACTCATTACTTCTTAAGCCTTATGTTGAGGCGTTGATCTATCATAGAAACAATGAATAGTTTGTGCCCTTTCTACAATTTTATATTACTAGAGGGGGTAGGTTTAATTTATTCGACATTGATGTAAAATGATGAAGTGATCAACAATGAAACCTATTTCTCTTTAGAAGGATGAAAATGAAAATTTTGCTGATCTTTGTGTAATTACTCAGGTATTTACTTTGTGCATCAACTTTGTGAACCTATTCTGTACCTTTTTGAAGCAAACAGTTAGTGTACAGTTAATTGGTGCCTTAGTGGTGAACTAGCAAATACCATTGCACTTAACATAAATACAATTAGTTACTCTCGTTTTCCTATGATGCATTCAACCAAGTTTTCACTCCAATGCCTGTGGAGTTGTGACTCTGCCTGGTTGAATGACCTATAGGACATTGATGGAGTAACTAATGGTCTCATGGATTCTCTATTTTCTGAAGTCAAATGGAGGCAGATATTTCAGGTAAAAATAACTTCAAATAGGGATTTTTTTCCCTTTTTTATTCTCCTTCCGATTGAGTCAAGACATGTATTCATAACAAAACTGGTATTTGTATTTATTCTGCTTGAAAATTCCTCGGTGTGAAGCTCTCTTAGTAAACCGTAGTTAATTAACTGTTTGATTAAACTTTCTAGTTGTCAGAGTGACTCCTATTTAAATTGCTCTTTGTTAATTTTTTTAAATCTCTCATTTTCGGTTTAAGAAACCTCTTCCCATATCATACACTTTCAATCAATTTCCAAACTTCCTTAATTTAAATATTTTTTAAGAAAAAAAAATGCCAAACTATTGTGCTTTCAAATGTAGGAGTGTTTACTATTTAAGTTCACAACTTAATTAGAGATCATCAGAAATATGATTGCATAAAACCTTAAAAGCCTGGTAGATGCATTCGTGGATGTCAATGCTCTTGAAACTTGTTCAATGTTACACACGCCTACATGTAATCATTAGCTGACAGAAATTCAAATGACATGAACTTTTGCTTCTCTTGAATTTGTGATCATGGCAAATGTTCTATCTTTTTTTATTATGATTTTCGACAGTTCCTAAATTATTTCTGATTATTTACATGTCTATTTCTCAGGATTATGAATATGCAAGTTACAATCCTGTTGCCTTTGACATCGCAAACCACTTCTGCGAGATGGCTGCTAATTATCACACTGATACACCTCATATTATGGACTACAGTAAATACCCAGGTGCGTGAGTGCTAAGTTCTTTGATGTTTTTTTTTAATATAATTTTACCTGTTTGTATAAGCATTCTCTAACTTTTATTTTGCTATATATAGGTTTGGAGGAACGACAAAGGTTTCTGCACATATATCTGAATTCTTCAGGTTTGAACATGCTACATTAACAATTGAAAGTTTTAATTGTTCCTGCAGAATTGCTTTT
>CAOJBK016353951.1:0-10231 GCA_948294925.1 Codiaeum variegatum | reverse complement strand
TCACCATTTGTTATGTGACTTACTAGGTTCATGTTCTAATTAGCAATGGGATAAAGAAAACTCTTTTCTTCCCACCAAGTGTGTTAACCTAATTCCACACTTAGTCCCATAAGTCGTGAGTGACGTCTAGCATAACATATCGCGACTACCGAATTAGAAATGAATGTCGGTGATCATATCCTCGACATAAGCATGAACCTCTCGATCATAATTATCGTGCACTCGAATCCCTTCATTATGGATTCCCGATCTCAGCTAGGGTCATGGAAGAAGTCAAACCCTATATGCTAGATCATTCGACTTCTATCCAGTGTGAGTTCTCGATAAATCGGTTCCAACTAGAAACTCTTTCTAGTGAACCTCATCCATTCTGATCAGAGATTTACATATCAAGAACAACTAGAAGTCATTGGATTCCTTCCTTGGTTACCCAAGTTAATGAATTCTTTCTTGGTTAAACACTTATCCCAACATACCACAGATTATAGCCACCACATGCCATGTAACAATACGTGACTAGCATCGGTATGTAAGCAGTAATGAACCATAACCACCAATACGCCAGATAACTTGTCACCTCAAGTCTAAGGATTACATGCACAATCATGATCTAGATGATGCGATATTGACTATTAGGTAACGACCCATATATCCATCATCTAATGTTACTGTTTAGCTTACTCATCTCATGAGTGCTCACATGTTATCACGACATCACATATCTATAGCATGAGACTTACTACCTCCATACTAATAAGTATTTCATACTTATCATGGATGACAACAGAAGTGATGGTCTTTCGGATTAATGGCGTCCCTACCAATAATTCTATGACCATGAACAACTTTAAAGCATCTGTTAAAAGGGCAATATGTCACTCATATTCTTAGACTATTTGAGAATAGATTCCCTACAGAATATTTAAAGGACATATATACATTTGATATAAGGAATGTTTTTCACTTAAAGAACATATATACTAAAGCTAGTTAGGTTTTCGTTTATATTCACATACTGAGTGTAAGCTCTAGGGCATACACTGCTAACATCAAATAGGGTCATAGTCATCTCCCCCACAGGCAAGTGAAATGTATTGGTGGTCATCCACCACCTCTCAGGAAGGGAAAAAATCAAATTCCTATTAGGAATATGCACTATATTCAACAACAACCAAGCCAATAAATGAGTTGGAGCTACCCGCTGAGCAACCTCTCTGTAAGCATTCAGTAAATCAATCACCTTATCCAGGTGAGACGTACCACCTCTCTGGCTAAAGTGGCGATCCAACCGGCACACATTTTTTCCTAGTTATTTTCAATTCCACTTATTTCTAACTCTAGTTTGTTTTGCATAAAAATAAAATGCGAGAGAAAAGTAAAGGAATGTCATAAAAAAACATAATAAAAGAAAAAAAAATAAAGAGATATAGGAAATACATACAAATGAAAAGCTGAGCCAATTGGTGTGCACCGGTCAATTCTCTAGTAAATTTGGATTGGTAGGCATGTTTGGCTAAGGCCTATCCATCATCAAATGATCATTGGTATCCCAATCCAATAATGGTATAGCAACGAGATTAGATGGCCCGACAGATAAATCAGGTATCCCATTAAGTAATTCTTTTGAAGAACAACTTTATTGTAAATTGTTAACCAAGTCACTGAGTAATAAAGCCTCGAAGGGTGGAGTAGGTTCACTCCCCAATGACGTACTCAGCAAACTGGACAAATATTCCTCCTCCTCTTCAATAATCAGAACCAGAAACATCCAAATAGCTTTTTTTCTGAACCGGAAAGGAAGAAAAAGAAATTTTTAGAGCAGAAGTTAGAAACTTTGAAGGTGTGAATGAAAGTGATAATCCTAAGACCTATTTATAGGCAAAATGTTAAATTGCTGCATTTATTGCATTCACACTTAGTAGTTACGTTCCCACAAACATGACTACTAAAGGGGTACTTCATTTTGAAACCATTTCATTCTACCAGTTAATAAGAGCTCAACGGATCTGACTGTGCTCAAATAAGACTTCAAACGAGCTCAGAAAACCCAAAAAAAATGAATTAGATTGAATCAAACCGGACCTAGAAAACTAGACCTAGAAAAATCTAGGCCCAAAATGACAAAACGCACGCGTAAATGACTAGACGCATGTGTAAATGAGGCTATGCATGTGTAACAGCCTTTAGGCATGCGTAAATGCCAATGATCACGCGTATCACGTGTTACGCACGTGCCAACCAGTTTTTAAGGTTTCTGACATGATTTCCTATAAATTCAACCCTTTAGAATAGACTCGTGTTCGATATTTTTTACGAATTTTTCCAAACTTACAGACGACCTTACATGCAATTTTACTAAACACTAAGCTTTAAAAAAACACAACCCTCAGCCTTCTAAACATGGATATCAGACATTAGACACATCATATTCAAACTGTTTAGGCAATTAGTCCACTCAATCAACATTCATTTCAGATGCCCAATTAGCACTCTCTGAACACAACGGAGACTCACTTTAGCTCTATCAAACCATTATACCCTCTAGTCCCCAAGTCTCGTAAAAAGGTAAATATGATACAATATAATCCTTCTTTTCAATTAACAACTATTTTAAGTCCTTTAATTCGGACATAAGGCATGTTTTTCAGAATAATCATTTAAACCCTTTAAGTTTGACTTAAGGCAACTATTATGAAATCTATTTTCATAATTAAAATCTGACAAAATCCTAAAACCAATTTAGGTATAAGTACACTCAAAATCAATTTTCTTTAATCAAGTTGCAGAATTGATTAAAAACTTATTCGGCTAATTGTTTTTATAAAATTAAGATCAATTAGCTACTGAACAACCAAACCACCCCTTTATTACTAAAACACCCCACTCCTCTTGAGAAGGGAGAATGACGTGGGGTTTGTTCCCATTTAACGGGATATGCCAACAAGCCTTTCACGGCTCCAAATCCAAAATTGCTTTTTCTTTAATATTCATTATTTTTCTTTCATTATTATCTATATTGTTATATAGTTATTTTTCCATTTGTTTTGTGCGATTCTTCTGTTTATACTATTATTGTTATTGTTTTATGTATGCCTTTTTGGAATGTGTGCTCCTCCCAGATCATAAGACTGGAAGGGAGATCCCCTGATTTTCGTCGATTTTGAATTGTAATTTACTGCTTTCAATTGGGGTGTTGTGCCTTCCCTCCCACAAAGTCTTTTACTACGACATTAACTAAAAATATTTTAGCATATGCTTCTTATATCTTTGAACTGATGTCCAATCCACCTTACCATGGAGGAGCTCTATAGAATGCATTATTTTATTCAAATTATGCTTGAACCATCAAAATTTGTCATCTCCCTAGGTTTGCAAAGTTTTCGCACAAGCTTGAATAAGTTTCTGAATATTAAAGCCCATACTTATTGTTCAGCTACATGTAATAACCTCTTTATAATCATCTTCTAAATCATAAGTTCAAACTAAAATTTCCTTTTACTACCTACAGGGTGTTATTCTTGTAATTAAAGGTACCAAACACTATGCTATGGTGTTGGAGTTATGAAATTGTGAACTAAAAAAATTTGGAAATTGAGCTATCCAGGAGGATGAAGTCACCATATGGTTTACCTTTTCCTTAACCCAGCCTAATTCATCATGTTATTTCTCCCATGTATAAGGATATCTAGACATACCAAGGTTAACCAAATTGCACTCATCTAAAGCAGCATGGAACTCCTCCATAAGTCGATGAGGATGAGCACATCACCCTTTCTTCTCATTAGAAAAAAGATTATAGTTATAGTTCCCCATACACATCCAAAGCAAAGTTCATTTTGTTTTCAGCTCTCTCAACTGGTCCCATTAAATAGGCCTTGATGTCTTTTGCAACCTCCATAGAAGCCTGTGAGCCTAAATAGTGGGATATCCCAACACACTATCAATATAGTTATAAGAGTGAGAGATTAAATTATAAGAGTTTCTGACCTTCCATAAGATAGAAACTCCACCGCCAATGCTTGATCCGTCCACATTTAAAAAATGGCAAAGTTTTTTTTTTTTGCTTCTAATCTTCTTAATTTTTATCCTTTTAGGTCTTTATTTCAATTTAAAAACTTAATTGTTTGAGAGTTTCTCAGCCCTGGATAGTTCTAACTGATAAGACTCATTGATCTAGGTGGGTCAAAGTAGTTTAAAGAAACATCTCCTTTAGAAACTGCTTCAAAAGCCTAAGCTAAAATGATGATTGTATTCCCTTCATTTGTCTTGCCTTTCATCTAATGAGAATCTAATTATATCTTTGATGTCTTTAATGTTGCATAAAAAAATAATGTTAGTAACATCTGCCAAAGGACCTAATGCCTTCTTATTTGAACATTAAGCTCATACTCCCTACTCTTCTTTCTCAACTGAACACACTTATCATTAACTTTACCCTTTCCTTTTACCTCTTCAATATAATACCCTTTAAAAGCTTCTTCAATCCATTTTTCCTCTAATTTAAGAAGCCCAATCCATGAAGGTTAGGCCTCTACTACGATTCACAAGAGCTTGTTTAGAAATATCATAGTGTCTTGGTTAAGACACTAATTGAGGATTATCCAGCAGTATAAGACATCGCATATAACTGTCCTACAATTCCATAACCAAAACATATTAAGGGAAGTTTTTCATAGAAAAATTTGAGCCAAGTAGCCGTTCCATCCTTTTTCAGGTTCATTCCCTAATGATATCACTCTAATTTTCATTGACCTTTTGGATAATGCCTTTTCATTCGTACGTATATAGGTTCCCTTTTTCTATCCAATTGCCTTACTTAAACGCATTGATAATGCCATAGGAGAAACATTTTTTTACCCTGTACCTAGAATGGCACCAAGTTTAAGGGAACCCTATCTTGATCCACATCTCCCTTATAATGAGGAAAGACTAACAATTATTGATTTAAATTCCCAAGTTGCGCTTTCATCACCGTTTCTGATATCAGATTTGTGGTAACTGTGAAAATAAAACAATGATCTATATTTGGGTACGAAATGATGTACCTTTCACCGGTTTTCAAACAGTAACTGATATTTGTTTCATGTGGTGTATATTGATATAGGTGCCTATATTCTATCATGCAAATAGTAATCAAATGGCAAGGAAATAGTTTATGCTCCTTCAACAATATATTAATCCAGCCCCTCTATTCGAAATATGCACATTGCTAATGGCTTTTTCCATATTTTCCACGATCATATTGCACTAGATTTCAAAACCCTAACATGACAACTAAGCTTGGTGCAACAATACATATCATAATTTTAATAGAGAGATCCTTCATAACATATCAACAGCTTGACTCAAACTCAAAACAAGTTAAATTTGAAATTACTTTTTAAATACAAGGAAGCATGAGTTTAAACTCGAACTTGAAGGAAAAATATTATGCCAAATTTGAGTAGACTAAGACTGGAACTTTTGTACGCTAATGGCATGGCATATGTTACTTTTAAAAGATTGAAATGTTACTTGTTTGTTTTTTTCTTAAAAGAGAGATTTTTTTCAAAAGATATTCGTAATTCATATCAATTAGAGAATTATAAAAATCAAACTAATAATTGGATTAACTATTATTTTTTTTCTCTAGAAAAAATATTATTCTTTTAAAATCAATTGTATTAACTATTATTTTATTCAATATAAATAAGAAAAGAATTATAAAACATATATATTAAATTGTGTTCTTATTTCCTAGTGTAACTGGTGTTTTGCTCTTCATTTGCTGATATTGTAGTGTGTTGGAATTGTATTTGAGCTTCTATTTTTTTCTCGTCCTTATATGTAAGATGACGTTTGGTAAAACTAAAAATAAAGTGCTGAAAAAATTAAATGTTGAATTTTAAGTGCTTAATAAAATAAGTGATGTTGGGATTATAAAATTGGGTCTAGCCCGTTACTAAGAAAGAAAGAAGAAATTATGAATTTGGCACACTTTGAATAGGAAATCGTTTTACCTATTTAACAAAGGAAATTATTTTTTCTCTTAAATCAAATCCAAAAGGACAAAGGATTTAATTAAAAAGGGAATTCATGAGGTCATTGGATTTTCTCTTTTAAGAATTAATTAGGAAAAGTGCTATGAACAAATTCCTATAAATAGAAATGTATTTTTTCAAGGAGTAACACAAGAATTCAACAGAAAAATCCTCTCAGTTTCTCTTGATGATCTATTAGATTAGCTAGTGGGTTTATTCAAAAATAGTTTGAATAATTATTCTTTGATGACAATTCAAAATTGTAATTGTGGGGTTTGAGATTATAAATTAATTTGAGTATTTTTGAGCTATTGTTGGATTTCAAGTTTGGTGATAACTTGAACAACTGATTGTACAGGCTTTTCTGATAGTGGATTTCTTGGAGTTTGCCCCGTGGATTTTCCTCCACACTAGACGTTTTTCCACGTTAAATCTATGTGTCTTATGTTTAATTATTTTGTGTGTTTGATTATTTAATTTGCACGATTAGATTTAAAATTTTTCCAAAACAAGTAGTATCAAAGCTTGTGTTTGATTAAGCTTGGGAATTTAATTATGCAAATTGAGATGGGAAATTCATCAGGGATAATGGTGAAGCTATCGAATAGTAATTATGAAATTTAAAAATCGATGATGGAAGATTACTTATCCCATACAGACTTATTTGATCATGTTACTTTGGGTTCCAATAAGCTAGAAAATTTTTTTGATGTTGAATGGGAAAAGACATATAGAAAAGCTATAGCGAATATTCGATAATGGTTCGAACACATTATTTTTCCACACATTAGTGGTGAAAAGGATGTGCAGGCACTATGGAAAAAAATTAGAACATATGTTTGAAAGGAAGAACACTTAAAATAAAGCTTCTACAATTAGAAGGCTTGTGAACTTAAAGTTCAGGGATGAGAGGTCTATAGCAGATCATTTGAGTGACTTCTAGGATTTGGTGAATTAGCTTGACACTATGAAAATTTAGCTTGATGATGACTTATAGGGTCTACTTCTCTTGAGTTCTTTTCCATATAATTAGGAAACATTGGTGGTGTCTCTTAGTAACTATGCTCTTAATGGTTTGGTGACTTTGTAGATAGTCAAGGACATAATGCGTAATGAAGAAATCAGATGCAAAGACATGGGTCCTAATTCTTCACAGGCTCTTATCATAAAGAACAAGGGTAGAAGTAAGAGTAAAAGTCCTAAAAGGCATGGTAAATCCAGAGGAAAATCTCAAACAAAAGGGAAATTCCACTATTATCATTGTGGCAAGGATGGTCATATAAAGAGAAACTACAAAGCTTTCAAGATAGAGTAGAAGGATGATAATAATCAAAAGAAAAATGATGATGAAAATACAGTTGCCACTATATCTGTTGAGGATGAGAAATTAGTTGGACTCACTTTTGATGATGGTAAGTGTAAAGTTACAATTGATTCTTGCATTGAGTGGGTTGTTGATTCAGGTTCTTTATGGAATGCTACACCTAGAGGAGACATTTTCTCAAAATACAAGACAAGAAAATTTAGGAAATTGAAGGAGGGTAATTCTAGTTATACAGATATAGTGGGAATTAGTGAAATATTTCTTTAAACCAATTTGGTTGCACTTTGACACTGACAGAGTGCGACATGTGCCAAAACTTCGATTGCATTTATTATCTATTGATGTTTTTGATAGGGTTGGCTATCACCACCACATTGGTGGTCAGTAATGGAAGTTAAAGAAGGGATCTTTAGTGGTTGCTAGTGGAAAGTGTTGTCCTCCATATTTTGATGATTCCAAAATCGTTAGTACAGTTCTTAATATAATGATATGCATTTATCAAAATGTTGTTTGATTTAGCTTTATATGATTATGTACTTTGAATATAGTTTCTGGTATTGAAAATTTTACCTTTATACTTTATTTGGACTAAGTTTTATCTTGAAAAAAAAAGTTTGTTCGTATAGTGCCGAAAGGTTTGGAAACGACCATATCCAAATCTGGATAACCTTGTATCCTCTTGTGGATATGACTATATCCTATTTATGGATATGACCTTATGCCAATCTAGAGAGGATTGGATTTTCTACGGTTTTGGATATGCCCATATGGTTTATAATGGCTACTTTAATTCAAACTCGCCTAACTGATATGCTCGTATCCCAAAGGCCCATATGACTATATCCACCTCTGATTGAGATGTTGAAGATGATATAATGTGTAATATTTGAACATTGGGAAGCTATTTTTTGGAGTTAGAAGGCAAACATATAAATAGATTGACTAGAAACAAAGTAAAGAAGAACCAAGAACTATTCTATTGACTTTCCAAAGCATTTGTTCTTGATTCTTAATGCTTAAAAGCTCAATTTCTTCTTGTTTCTTAAACTCTTATTCTCTATTGTAATCATTTAGGTTTAAGAAACTATTTGGCTAGATTTTCATTGTAAATCCTTTACCCTAGCAAGTTGTAACCAAGTCTTTTGACTTGTAAAACTCTTGTAATCCTTTTTACTTGAAATAGTAGATCCAATTGCAAAAGAGGATGAAATCCCGAAGAACTAGAAGCTATAAAGCTTTGATTGACTTAGTGGAACCTCAATCGGATTGATTGAGAGAGTGGACGTAGGAGGACATGACTCTGAACCACTATAAAATGGATTGAGCATTCTCTTCTCTATCTTTCTTTTGTTTATTTATTTATTGCTCTATTTTAGTTAATTGGTTATTGAAATTTTCTTGATTGCACACACATATATTCTCAACCTCATATTATTTGTGTTATTGCATTTTTCTTAATATAAAAGGTTTCTAAAAATTTGAAATTGGTTGAAAATTTACTTTTAAAATTTAAAAGTTTCAAGACACCAATTCACCTCCCCCCTCCCCCTCTTGGTTTCCATATTTGGGACAACAATTGGTATCAGAGCCTTGCTTTCATTTTTGTTAAATCTAATGATTTAGAAAGCTAACGATTGAATACGGTAGGCATAAGTGACACTAAAAAGACACATTTCCAAGAGGGACATTTCTCTACAAGACATCCGTTGTTCACCGAAACTAACTACAATCAATGGAAAGTTCATATGCGATTCCACATTCAGTCTAAAGGACACGATTTGTGGGAAATCATAGGGAAGGGTCCTTATGTTTCTACGGGAGATGATGGAAATGTGATTGACCATAAGGATTGGACGGAAGCTATCAAGAGAAAAGTTCAAAGAAATGACAAGACCATTGATATTCTTTTTTGTGCTCTTTATGAGATGGAATTCAACCAAGTATCCTCATGCAATACGACTAAAGAGATATGGGATATTTTTAGAGATACACATGAGGGCATAAGTAAGGTGAAATCTTCCAAGCTCATAATACTTTCCACTAGTTATGAAAACTTTAAGTTTATGGAAAATGAGAGCATTACAAGCATATATATATAAGAATCACTACTATAGTGAATGAACTTAAGGGTATTGAAAGAACCTTTAACAACAAAGATATAATGGTCAAAATAATCCAATGTCTTTTGGCTGAGTTTGACTCCAAAGTAGATACTATTGAGACATCATCGAATTTTGATGACTTGACTTTGGAAAATCTGATTAGCACTCTCTTTACTCATGAAATGAAACTCAAGTCATGAATAGAGCTTAGAGGCACTCTAAGTGTAGCCAACAAAAAGGAGAATCCTCTTGCACTCAAAGTCACACATAAGGAGAAGCATTCCAAGAAGGAATCCACTAGTGATGAGAGTGAAGATGACAATGAGATTGCATTACTTGCCAAGAAGTTTAAGAAATACCTATTCAAAGGCAAGTTCAAGAAGAAAGAGTCAAGGAAGGACAAAAGCAAGGGAAATGACATAGTGTGCTATTAATGCAAGAAGCCTGATCATATTAGGCATGATTGCTACATCTATAAGGCTAAGAAGGGCAAAGAAAATAAGAGCCACTATAAGAGCAAAGATAAGGCATATACTGCTTAGAGTGGAAGTGATGACTCAAGTGGAGATGAGCAATCCTATGATGATGAGGAAGGCAACTTATGTTTAATGGCATAAGAAGTTATCATTGAGGAGAATAATAAGGTAACTCCCCAAACTTATTCTTTTGATGAATTGCAAAATGCTTTTAATGAACTCATGATTGATTATATTACAATTGTAAAAGAAAACAAAGTTTTGAAAAATAGTTTGCATTCTTTGAAAAATGAGTATGAGAAGAGAAAT
>CAOJBK016352117.1:0-10789 GCA_948294925.1 Codiaeum variegatum | reverse complement strand
CACAGAGAATCTCTCTCCATATTCCCAAACTCTTTGAGAATAGATTCTCTCACATAAGACTTAACGAACATATATATGTTAAATATTAAATTAACGCAATCATTAAACAAAACATATATATATATATATATATATATATATATATTAAAAGCCATTATGGTATTAAGATTACAAATATATATACAAAGTACATGCTCTAGGGCATACAATCCTAACAGCCACCTAATTGCAAGTGAATCAAAGGGGTAAGTTGCCTAGCCAACCTGAACAGGCTAAGGCTATTTTTATCATTCGATAAGATCATGATGCAAAAGAAGAGGTAATGGCAGAGGTTGAGGTTGAGAAAGTGGAAATGTTGATTGAGAAAAAGGAGGAGTGCATAGATTCAAAATTTCAATTATCAAAATATGCACCTCCTATTCTGTTTCCTGTGTGTCTAATGCAAAAACAACTGGACACCCAGCTAGGTAAGCTTTTGACTCTTTTTACTCAATTTCCCATAAATATGCATCAAATCTTTGATGTGGATGCCAAAGTATGTGACAACATTGGAGGAGCTGCTTGAGAAAAAAAAGATGTTCGAGGAGGTGTTTAAGGTGCAATTATCTGAGGATAGCTCTTACAATATTACTAAGCTACCTCAAAAGCTTAATTATCAAGGGAGTTTTACTATTTCTTATCTCTTAGGTAGTTTAATTATTGAAAAAGCATTAGAAGATTTAGGGGAAAGTGTTAGTATAATGCCCCAAAAAGTTTTTAAAGCTTTAGGTTTAGGAGAACCTAAACCAATATATCTCACAATAGAATTAGCAAATAAATCTATTATTTATCCTAAAGGGATAGTCGAAGATGTGTTGGTTAAGGTTAGGATATTTATTTTTCTCGTTGATTTTTTCGTAGTTGAAATGAATGATAATGTTGAGAATTCACTCATCTTAGGGAGACCATTTTTATCCCTTGGTAGAACCATCCTAGAGGTCTATGAGGGCAAATTGACCCTAAGAATAGGTAATGATCAAATAGTTTTTAAATTAACCAAAATTCATACGCACACTATTCAACGAAAAGAAGTTAATTTTTGTGAAGCCATTGTTAACTCGATACTATTAAATGATAAGATATGGTTAATAGTATTTCTTTGGAGAGTTGTGTTGTGCAGGAATGTATGGAGCCTAAACCTCATGCTCAAGCTGAGATTTTGCCTTCGACTGAGGTGAAGGATGAACTGGCTCAAGATCAGTAAGCATACCAAATCTTGAAGGTAAGAATGAATGCCAAAATAATGGCAAGTTAAAAACAGGTAAGAAAGGTAAGAAAAAGAGAAACTTTTTAAATGGAAAAGGTAATCTTGTTTGGCTACCTAAGTCTATCGTTAAGTCTTGCTTGAAAAGTTTAAAGGTTGTTGGAATGGAACCTCAGAAAATTTTAGTTCTGAAAATAATAAATTTAGGTTACATGGTGAGAGGTTTAACTCCTTGGAGGTAGGTTGATCCTATCTCCACATCCAGCTAAGGCAACGTTAAAGAAAAGTTGGGTGGGAGGCAACCCATCGATTTAGTTATTTTTCTAGTTTGCTTTCCTTTTTATTTTGTGTTTTTAGTTTAATTGTCCAGAGATAATACATAGGTATGGTTGTTTTTAGTTGTGATTTTGTAGGTATTTATGAGGTTTATGGATCTACATTAAGCATTAAAGTGTGTGAAAGTTGAAAATTTTGAAGTATAATTTGTGCCTAAAATTTTTTAAGAAACAGTAAACCACACGGTCTAAGGTCATGAAGGCACAGGGGCATGCAAAAAATGAATTGCCTCGTGTGCCTTACTGAGTTAAACTGCAATTTGTGGTTTGAGAAACAGAAAACTGCATTGGTGAAATGTATAAGGGCACAAGAACGTGCCGAATTAAAATAGTCATGTGTGCTTCTCTGTTTGAAAAAAAAAATCTGGTACAGGTGGAATGGTATACACATAGACCCGTACGCGCATAAGTTGCCCCGTGCACACACCTAAAATAGCGCGATGTTAGGCAATTTTCAAATTAAAACTTATATTTCCTACACAAACGCACACACATATTCCACTAAAGATTTCTTCAAAACCCTAACACATAAAACCACACACAAATTTCTTTCCTCTCTTCTTGTTCGTTACTTTGCAGATTAATTGACATCAAATCTACACTTGCTCTTTCATACTCTTCATTTTAGTTCAAAGAAATCAAGTTAGTTTATACTTGTTCTTTGTTTTCAATTCTTTTAGGTTTTGAATGCATGATTAATGGGTTAGGAATTTATATAATTGATAATTGTTTAGAATGGAATAATTAATTCCCTTATCACCCATAAGTTATACTTAGAATATAGGGTTCCTTGATGTATAGATTGTTTGAAAACTATGAGCCCTAAATCAAGTATGACATGTCTAGGGCTTGACTTATTAATAAGAATTGATATTTGGCATTTTTTATTGCTTGAATATTTCTTGTTTGATTAAATTGGGGTGTTGATTATGCTTAATGTTTGCATAAATGCCATTTTAAGTTGAGTGTTTGGATTTTAAGTTTATTTGAATAGATTTAGTTAATTTCATTAAGATTTAAACTTAACCAATTATGTTATGGTATCATTAAAATTGTTAAATTTGATTCGAAGTTTAGAATTTAGTTAAATAACTAAGTAAATTTTAACTTTGATTTATTTGAATAGTTGAATTAGAATTTGAAAATTAGTTTTATATAGCTTGATTGAGAAAGTTAAGTTATATAATCATTATCATTATTCTATTTTACTTGAGGACAAATAAAGGCTTAAGTGTGGGGGAGTTGTTTTAGGCATAATTTTATTGAATAACCATCTCATCTACCACCAACTTTTGATCAACTTTTAATTATACCCAATTCTTTTTTAACTTTCTCATCTACCACCAACTTTTTGACCACTTTCAAATCTACCCAACAGGACACATGGCACATGTTAAAGCTTACTTAGGGGGTACGTGGTGTGTTTCATCGTGTGTCATGTGTCCTATTGGGTAGATTTGAAAGTGATCGAAAAGTTGGTGGTAGATGAGAAAGTTAAAAAAGAATTGGGTATAATTGAAAGTTAACCAAAAGTTAGTGGTAGATGAGATGGTTATTCCTAATTTTATATATTTTTTCCTAACATTCGAGTTTATTTTTATCCAAAATAAATTGCATTTAATATGTTTGTTAAGTAATTTTTAGAGAAAAATAAGAATTCATGCAAAAAATAGAAATTATTGGATTGAAAGATAGAGTTCTAGAGCCAGCAAGATTAAAGAATACTAAAAAAAAAAAAGCCATCTGCATAGTACAAATGCAATCTGCATGGGCCGAGCCAAAGGCCTGTCGAATGCAATGGAAATTTGACAACTTTGACTCTTTAAAGTATGTTAAGCATAACTCGAGCTATATATGTCCAATTGAGGTATGTAAGGTACCGTTGCAAAACTAAGAGAAAGATCTACAACTCTTATAGAGACCATAAAGTCTAAATCCAACATTTTTTTGCTTAAAATCAACCTGCAATATAAACATTTTTACTACTCCAGTTTTTAGTACGAGTTTTAAGTGATTTATTTCCTATTTTTATTAGAATTCTTGTCCAAACTTAATTTAGCTTTACCTTAGCCTTTAAGGATACCCTATATAAAGGATTTTAAAACGTATTTTTTAGAGAG
The DNA here is from genome assembly GCA_948294925.1 of Codiaeum variegatum. NCBI lineage: Eukaryota > Viridiplantae > Streptophyta > Magnoliopsida > Malpighiales > Euphorbiaceae > Codiaeum > Codiaeum variegatum. Next base: position 7,091 of record CAOJBK016352117.1, on the reverse strand, counting down.
GGAATTCTTAGCCGTACTTTTCAGAGAATTTAGAGAGAGAATCTCTGGGTTTTAGGGTTTAGACTCAATTCCTTCGTAGATTTCACTATACTTTCATAGATTTAGTTAATTTTCATTAGGATTTGGCTTGTAATCAAGATTAAAGTTGAATTTCTATAAGGAGATTCGGATTTTCTGCACTTTGATTGAGGTTTTTAATCTTAACTCCTTTATTATAATTTTCTTTGGGTAATCTTTATGTTAAGAGATTAAGCATGATTTCCATTGATTTTATTATTAATATGTTGAGATTTAAACCAACCATGAGCTAAATTTCCATTGTCTAGATAATGAGCATGAAGTAATCTTGATATGAATAATAATAATTGGGTTATTTGATGAAGTTAAACTCTTGTTTTATTGAATTGAATTAATGTTTATAGACAAATTCCTGATCACCTATTTGTTAAATTTAGGGTATGGGTGATGGAGCAAGAGTGGAAATCTAAACCCAAAATAATTCAATTGAGATTCTTAAATGAATTAGGAATATAAGTTTTATTCTTATATCCTTTGATTAATGCATGTTTTCTCTATATTCCTTCTATGAATGCGATTACTAGTAGAATATGTTTGAATTGTATTATTGCATTGAATTTGGATCGTTTGGCATAATCGACTTACCCAATTGCTTTATTTCATAGAATATGGATTATGGATTGTCAAGATCTCTAGACTCATTCATATCATTGCATATCACATCCTTTACTTTCTTTCTTTAGAATTGATTGTTTACTTCATTTTCAAATAAAAATTCTTTTACTTTTATTTGCACTTTGTGAAACAAATTAAGAAGATGACGCGAGTTCCACGGGAGATACGACCTTGGGTTCTCATCCTATGCTATGATAGCTCGTATAATTGTGGTCGCTATTGGACACTATATTTTGAAGTGAACATGAGTGGAAGGGAAAGAAGTGCCATCAAACTTCTCAAATACAGGCATTTGGATTAAAGCTTGGCATTGGGAAATAGACTCAGGGCCTTTATGTCGATGATATTCTCCTTTTTCTTAAGAGCATTGAGGGCCTTCTACATTTTTTTCATACTTTCAACCGTGGACTTGAGCAATGGATGGTCTTGGCCTCCTTTTAGGAAAGGATCCATAATAGAGGCAGTTAGGGTAGCGGTTCCACGGTCAGTTGGTGGAGGAATAATAACCACATCTTTAGTGATAGGCTCTTTCCCTGAAGTGGATGCATAGTTTATAGGTTAGATCCTAGATTGAGTTATCATAGCTTGAACTTTTCCCAGGATAGTCTGTTCTTAGGCTTGCAGCATGGTTGTCACAATTTCTTATTGTTTCTAGATTGCCTCATCTTATTTTCTCATGATTTTAGCTAACATTCTAACAATGTTAGTAGGTGGAGTGCCATCAGCAACTTTGGTAAGGTTGAGGGTGTTATTTTCTCCAGTGTTTAACATGTTAACCTTTGGATAGAAAAATTTAAGGTATTAGCTTTTTTGAAAAGTAGGTCAATGATAGGCAAGTTTGTATAAAAAAAAAGGAGAGGTAGGTTTTAGAAAACTTTTTTATAACAATTCACTTAGTCCAATTTCATTTTTGATGTAGTGATGCATATATGCATGAATGAAAAAGATTTCATGATGACGCATAATCAGAGTTTTAGGGTACGTAGGACCTAGGGGTAACTCTAATCATTAAATGAGAACTTGGTGGTTTAAAGGTTCTCCAGCAATTAGAGGTGTGATATAATTAACCATATGTGAATCAAGGAAATCGTATGGGTCCAGTGGCAATGTGCAACCTCGTTTTCCCAATAGAAAGTATCAAGGGGTAGGCCTTAAAGTTGAATGATTTCACTATTGGCAAAGCTATCCCAATGAGGGAAGCTCACTCAATGCTACTTTCTATCTGGGTTTTCCTAAAGTAAGGGAGCATGTGAAGTGATGCATTAAACCTAATTTTGTATAGGCTTAAGCGAAAATTGTTTTTATAAAAAAATAATCCATCCCCAGCGGAGTCGCCAACTATGAGACCCAGTCCTAGCCCGCAGGAAATCCCAACGTGCCTTCGAGTTTATGGCTAGAGAAAACCAATCGTGCAGGCTCATATTGCACTTAGTGTCGTGGTTATGGCAGGTCCCACTTTGGTACACTCCATATGAGTTCATTGGATTCACGTGTGAAGGTGTTTGAGTTGCCATTTAATCTTTAAAAAAAAAAACTATTTTTCCAGTTGATTAAGAAACCGTTTTGAACTCCATTTTATGAAAATCTGACATTTCACCCAATTAATTTTGGAAAAGGTAGGCCATGAACCATAGTTAGGTTCAAAGATTCGTAATTCGATAAAAATATTTAGAAACTAGATTTTCCAATTTCTAAACAACTTTGGCTTAAAAAATATGTATAGTTACAGTTAAAAAAAAATGAGTTTCCATGTATTCATGGCATACTTTATGATGAATGGACAAGTATAGCATGTCAGATATGATGCATGAATAAGAATAATATCATGAATAACATTGATAAGGAAAGCGATAAAAGCAGGAAAGTAAATATGGGTCCTTCCTCTAGCCCAAAGTGGTTCTAGGAAGGCACACATCCCCAAAGCGAGCAATAATAAAAAAAAATAATTACATCTAAATTAATCGACAAACACAGGGGATCCCCTCTCCAGTCCATAGATCTAGGAAGGGAACACATTCCTCAATTTTAATTACAAATCCAGACTAAAATAAAAATAAAATGAACAATGAACATAAATTAAAATAAAATAAAAAAATACAAAAACAAAATACTCAGATAAACTAAAATAAATAAAATCACAAAAAGAAAAGAAAATAATTTTGGAGTTGAAGCCTTTGAATGGTTTGTTGGCGTATCCCTTTGAATGGGAATTAAATCCCACGTTGTTCTCCCTTCTGGCAAAGGGTGGGGTTGTTCTGAAAAATAGTGGATTTGGTTGTACGTTCAAAAGCTAATTCATTCTAGATTTTAAAAGAATTAATCGTCTAGGTTGTTAATCAATTCTTATTTTAATTATTGAAAATTGATTTTTTTTATAATGAGATTGCCTAAGTCAGATTTAAGGACTTTTATTTAGAACTAAAGAATATTGTACTATTTTTATCTTTCGCTTATAAGACTTCAAAATTGGCTTTTCTGAAGGCTTGATGAAATCGGAATGGGTCTCTGTTGTGCTCGGAGAGGATTGTCTGATGTTTGACTGGAGTGTGGTTCAGTAATGTCAAACTGAACATCTGAACGAAATTATAGAAAATTGAGTGCTTCGGGTATAATTTTGGTGTCTGAAAGTATATAAAAGGTGTCTGAAAAGAGGTAAAAAAGTCTTTAAAAAAAGGTCCTGGAAACTTACCCGGAGGGTCGAATTTATAGAAAATCGTGTCGGGAACGTCGTAAAATTAAGCCTCATGCATTTGGACCCAAACTCATACGTCTGGGACAAAAGGCATGTGTTTGGGCTTGAACACATGTGTTAGGCCTCAAATGCATGTGTTTGGGCTCAGACTCATGTGTTTGGGCCCTGATGCATAGGCCCAGTTTTTCTAGATCCGATCTAGTCTAATTTAGTTAAATTTTTTAGGTTTTCTAGGTCCGTTTAAGGATCGATTTGACCACAATTTGAACCTATGTTGCCCTGATGGGCAACAATGATTACCGAGGCCGTTTCAAGCCATCTCTAGCAGTGACTTCTCCGGAAATTGGTACCATACGACTCTTCGTGATAAGCGCTTCGATTTGACACTAATTTTACCCTCAATAAAGCCACCAACACTAGCGGTGGTGCGCAGCGGTGATTCTTGTGGCAGTGCATGGTTTTTGTTCTGGCAGCTTCATCGTGATAATTAAAGGATGCTAACAAGCCTAGCTTGATTGATATTGAAATGAAGTAGTGCTTAGGAATTTGGAAAGAGTAGCAGTAGCATAGCTTGGAGACCAGGTTAGTATGCTAGACCTTTCTCATCTGAAATTGTTATTGAACCAACTGCCAAGTTTTCTTTACTAAAATGTTACAACGCAAACTTGTTTTGCTTTTTGACTTATCGATATTGTTTAATTAAGACCATTTGGATCTAATTTTGATTTTTTATTATCTTACCAAGTCATTTACCTAGCCTATAACCATTTATAAGACAGAACACCCATACTGATGGGGATTATACCATCAGACCATGTGCACCGATGACTGAGCTGATACAGTCAGATTTATTAGTGTCCTACCTAGAGGGGACATTATACTCTAGGCATATACTCGGCTAAGTATACATATTCTGGATTCTGTTAAGGCTCCTAGGGCATGTTTTGTTATTTTTTTATTCTATTAGTTCTATCTTTCATATTTGTTTGGTGCCATTTCTTTCGGCATATTTATTTGTTCTAACCGGCCTATTTTGATTCATTGGAATCTTATAATTGACTTGTGATATTTTCATGAGCATTGTCATTGGAAACCATTCTTATCATCAAATCTAGCCCACCAACATAAGCCTATAGACTCAAACCATGCTTAAATCAGCACTAAAATGAACCTAAAAAGTCTAAAGAACCAAATCGAGTTAGAATGAATCGAGCGCACTAGTCGAGCGCCTTACGCATGCGCCATTTGCCTGGCATGTGCGCTAGCTGCTTGGCATGCAAGCCCTGTTTTCTAACAATCGAGACTTTATTTTTCTATAAATTGGAACCCCGGGTCACCTTTTCAGAACAACTTTTAACATCAGAACTCTATTAAATTTTCACTAAAATTTTACTAATCCGAACCTCTACTTAACTTATTTTCTAAAGATCATTTACTGATCATACTGTCGACCATATTTTTATACAATGAAGCCAGCTGGGTTGACTGCTAGGGGAGTGGCTGGAGTGCAATACTCATTGATTAATTTCTAGGACTGACTTGATTAACAAGTTATCCCAGATGGACCTAGTACACTATACTATTGACCTGTGTGATAAGGTTTGCTTGTTGATCATCATGTCGACCATATTTTTGTAAAATGAGGTCGATTGGGCTACTTGATGATCCTAGCTTCTCTAGGGGACTTGGGAGATCTAAGAGAGTATGACTGGGCTGGAGCGGCTCTGGTTGCAGCATACACAGGAATGGACATCTTGTCTAATACTGTCAGGGCTGCGATTCAGTAGACTGCTATCTTATGGGAGGTCAGTATTAAACTTTTACTTTTCTATTTGCTTTGTTTCCTGTCAATTTGCTGAACTATCTGTTTCTCCTTTACAGCCTTGTGCCTTTCCTCACTTTGGTGCTATTGCCTCTAATATCATGGTGCGGAATGAGCTTCCTTTCTTGATAAGGAGGATGTGGTGTAAGGAGTCTTGGTTCCCTGGGCAGGAAAGCCATTCTTTTTCTTATTACCGATGCATTTTAGTGAGTTTGACTAAAGTATGTTCTAATTACTTTTACCCATTCCATTGATAGATTTTTGATTCATTATTACTTTGGTGATCTTAAGTCGCCTGTAGACCCCTCCACATGATTCAACTTGAGTGTGTGGACCTGGATGCTATTGGAGTTACTGCCACCTTGAGGCGAATTCTGATTTGTTCAACATTTTTAATGGAGTTCTTCCTCTCAGAGCATGTGATGGCTCAGTCCACCGAGGAGAGTATTATGCCTATTGACCCTCTCGTAAAGATGAGAGAGAAGATGTCTGGTACCTTTCAGGCTTATTGGCGAGTCGGGAGAGCTCGGGAGGACTATTTTCTCATGGATGTCTCATATCCAGACTTCATGACATCCCATCCGATGGTTAGGATGCCCCCATTTCATATTGACTATGGTGAGGCTCAAAGAGTAAGTGTTGTAGCTGCGAGATGAAAGCCTCATAGTGGGGGTAGTTGTCAGGCCGCACCTCACCAGGATTTTAGTTCTTCAAGTATGGGTGCTTCTTCGTCCCATGTGCTAGCCAGTACCAGTCAACCTTGGCATGGTCTACCTCAGATTACCGACCATATCTCTTACACTTATGCATTAGGTACTAGTCAGGTTCAGTATTTCGGACATGACTACTTACTAGAGGTTCCTATAGTGGAATTTTTTTGGCCTCCAGAGATGATACATTCTTTGACCTGTGTTTCAGTAGCATTTGTTATTCAAAAGTTTATGATCTCTATCTAATCTTTACATGTTCCTAGCTTATTCTACACCCTGGGTGCAGACAACCATCATAGGGCTATGTTCCATCTAAGCACTTTGCTTTCTGAGATTAACATTTTGAGGAGTCAGCTAGAGTGGAGAGTCATCAGGAAACGTGGTGTATGAGTTGATCCTGTGGAGGAGGAGGATGTTGAGGAGCCTAAGCCTGATGATGATGCATGACTTTTTTCTATATGTGGACTGTTTTTGGGCACTAGTTATGGGCTTTGTTGTAAATATAATTTCAGCTTTTTTTTTGTATTTTGAATTTTTTATTTTTATCAAATATTCAGTACATTTTCATTTTTGCTTTGTGATTTTCTGATTTTCTAAAATGATTTTCCTTGGAAATTTTCATTTGAAAATATTTTAGATCAAAAATGGAGCAAAAACATAATTGGGTCGGGTCAAAACGGATCGTTTCGACGGGTCGAATCATTGGGAGACATGTGGCAGCCAACGCATGTGTTTATCCCCTCACGCATGCACTTTAGCTAAAACTCATGCATGCGTTTAGGTCAAAATGCGTGCATTTTGTCCTGACTCATGCGTTCATCCTTCCGAACTCAATATTTCCACCTCGATTCGTATGCCACTATAAATAGATGTATGAAAAATCTATTTTTGACTCAGAAAATCACTGGGGAGTAAAGTTTTTTTATAGAAAAAGCCAGTTTCTTTTCTTTTTGCCCATAACATGGAGACCTTTTTCAGCCATGTGATGCATGAATGGTGTCAAAAGTGGAGCAAAGTGAAGAGAATCAACCTTGGGAAGTATGGTATGTTAGCTTTATCAACTCTTAGGGGTGGTAAGATTAATTGGGATTTTCTGAATGCTTGCATGCGAATTTGGGATCATATTGATCACGTACTTCATTTCAGTGCTAGTATGGACGAGTTGTGTCAGACT
>CAOJBK016352082.1:0-12070 GCA_948294925.1 Codiaeum variegatum | reverse complement strand
AGTAGATGTAATCTAATGGAATTAGATCATTTGCTTTATACCTTGCATTGTTTGATCTGGTGTCATCTGCCCATAATATTAAATTTTAATAATAGGCATGGCTAGTTTTGGTACAAAAAATCCAAATCTGCTTGTACTCTAGTTACTGTTTTTGCATATTTGAGTATTTGGAAACAGGCCTGGATTATTTATCCTGATAACAATCAATGCTTGCGAAATGAAGCCTGGTCTGGGTTAAACCTCAGCAAGATGGCCAATGCAGCTGCAGTTGTATTTTCAGGTAAAAACAAAGTGGCTTATGGTTGTACAATCAGAAATCTTGAGGGCAGTTTTGTAGCCACCACTAGAGCGGTTAGCCAATATGGCAGCTGGGATGCAGCAACTGCAGAAGTTTGCACCATTAGAGAAGCTCTGAGTTGATAAAGGAAATCGATGCTGCAGTGGTAGCAAAGGTGATTAGTTCATTTTTAAATATAATTCAATTAAATAATATTCTTTTTGTAGGGATATATGTTAACAGCTGCTCCAAAAACACTCAATTATGAGAATATAAAATTTTAAAAATATCAAAATATCTCATTTAGAATAAAAATAAATATAGTAAAAAGCATAAAATTCTTTCTATATTTATCATCAAAAGTCATTTTTAATGATCTTATTTGTCTTTTATATTTGTCATGAATATCCATTTTACCTTTCAAATTTTACATTTTTGTTACAATGTATTCACGCGAGGCACAATCACACGATCCCGAAAATATTAGTAAAGAAAATGACTTTTGACGGCATTGTGTGGAGATTTTATACTTTTGCTAATAATTATTTAAGAATTTTAATGATATTGTTACAAACAAAATAAATTTAAAAAATGTGAGAATATTAAATTTCACTTTGATTTTAATTTCTTAAAAAAATTAATGTTAAATTCATAGATTATTTAAATTTTTATGCCTGGAAACGGCCTCTTGGCAGAAATGCCAAAGAAAGGCCGCCTACATATAGGGTCTCATTCTTCTGAGCCTGTCTTAGCATGGGACCTTCTGGCACTGGGGTCCATAGATTATTTAAATTTTTATGAATTGTTCAAAGAAAAAATAAAACCAAATGATAGAATTGTACACGCTTCTTTATTTGAATTATCTCCAAACTAAAAGCCTTCCAAGGTAAAAATAAAAATAAAAATAAAAAAGCACCAAAGCCATGGGGCGTTTAGAACATGAATTAAATTATTTAAATATTTGTTCTTAGAGCATGAATAGTTTGTTGTACGTTTTAACCATTTTATTAAATATTATATAAAATAGAAAGCTTCATTTATAAATCTACAGTGGAATTTAAACTAAGTCAAATTGGAAAAAATGATTTTTGAGTCAAATATTGGAAGGTCTCTAATTCAACAACTATCTTCACAAGTCTATATCCAAAATAATTAAAGGAAAAAAAAAAAAGTCAAAGAAACTTGTGGCACAAAAGTGTAAAAATTCAAGCTCACCACCGGCATATGTTTTGTTTTAAATAAATTCCATAATATTTATAATTAGAATTAAAAATATAATTAATAACTAGAGATAAGAATACTTTCCACTATATCTATATTATATTTTTTATATAAAATATATAAACTTTATGGAAAAATAAACCTTTTTTTTATTAGTATAATAGAGTATTTGATAGACTAAGAGTTATATAACATGAGATTACCATTTCTTTAACATGAGTTATAAAGATGTTGATGAGTTTGAATTCAAAAATTTTTCGATCTCTAATGAACTTGCTTTGAAACTTGAACTGACATGTACAATGAACAATATGAATAAAGACGGTTAGGTTTTGTTCTTGGTAATAATCATTCCATACACAAGTCAGTATTTATGAATTTTGTAATGTGTCTTGAATTTTTTAAAACTCTTGAAAATAAAAATTTAAGATTTTAAAAGTAGTGTAATAAAATATATCTTGAAATGTATGTCATCATTATCTATTTATAATATTGTACGAGATCTTAAGATAAACATGTAATATATATTATCGAGTCAAATATTAATTAGATAGATATGAATACAACAATCCCCTTAAAAGATGTCATTTATTGTCAAGAATCTCTTAATCATGCCTTGATGGTGTGACTAAGGAGAGGTCTCACACCCTCGAAGGCCGAAGGGGAAAGGGGAGAGAGGACCCACTCCATAAAGCCTCATAGAAGCATTCTCTTCGTTTTGTATGAACTTATTTATTTTATATTAATTTTCAATGATTATTCTTATGAGTTTCGAATCATAACATCTGATTTCAGATTCAAATTTAAAATATTTATATTTAATCTGTATTAAATGTAATATCATTAAATATAATATCATTGAATAAAGAGGAAAGAACTTAAATCCGAATTCTCCTAATCTAACGAATAATGTTTTTAAGACTTGTAGTAGTTCTCAAGTGTTATGATATAGTCAATGACATCTAATTAATATTATTGACAAAATATTGTTATGTCCATATATATGAAGGTGAGAAGCAGGTTTGTTTGGAGTAAAAAGTAACATTAATTAGCTTCTAAATAAGGACTAAATCTTCTTTTGACTTTATTTCATTAAAATTCAAAGCTTCCACAGGCATCATGTTAGAGTCAAGATTTCCTTAAGGCAACTTACAATATAATCTCATTTTCTTTTTACTGCCATTACTATCAAAGGCTTTTTCTTTTATTTTTATTTTAATATAAGCTTTTGTTATATATATATATATATATATATATATATATATATATATATATATATAAACAAACTATCAAAAGTCAAGTTTTATTATTTTATATGCCTGTCAACCTGCCATCATCTACCTAATTTTTTATTATTTTTTTACTAATCCCAAGTTGCAATTTCTTTTCAATTCAGCATAGTATAACATAATATTACCTTAAAAAAATATTTAATTTCTTTAACCTACTCTTTTGATATCTTTCATGAGATGACCGAGAAACTTTTACTCTCTAATGGAAAATCTCAAAGCTAGGGATGGTAACTGACAGGTCGGGATCGGATTACGTCCAACGGATCCTGCCTCCGCCTCTCGTTCTATAATCCGAACTCATCTTATAATTCGTCGAATTTTTTTTATCCCGTAACCCTCCTTGTCTTGTCATTTTTCATTCCATCCCGATCAAATATTTTTATATAATAAAATAATTAAAAAATATATTAAATTTATAACTTAATATATATATATATATATGTGAAATCGGATCAGGTCGGGATACGGGATGAGACGGATAAATATCAATTCTGATCCATTTTAATATTTTTTTATACCGGATTAATCCATAATTTACCTCGTAATCCGATAAATCATTAAAAAAACTTGTCTCATTCAGATTAGATCGGAAAAAAATTACTATCACTACTCAAAGCTAGCATGAGTTATTTATTTATTTATTTTCTACTTCGATATAAGCGGATTTTATGAGATACTATAGTGTGTATCTGCCGAAAAGTGTTTTTTAAAGTGAAAAAAAAAACAGTTTTTAAAAAAAATATATAAAAAAAAATCATTCAATTACATCAAAAATATTTTAAAAAGTGTTTTTGTAATTCTCAATATTAATATCAAACAAACTTTTAATTATATATTGAATTAATTCAAATTGAATATAGATTCAACTTAAATAATTAGATTCAGTAATTTTTTTATTTAGATTCTTATGTCAATATAATTTGTTAAAAAAAATAAATAATTATTATTTAAAAAAGCTTCTTTATATAAAAAATTAATAATTAATAGCTTTTATCATTATATTCTACATAAATAGTAAGGGAAATTTCTGCAAAAAATAAATAGTAAGGGAAAGATGAATGAGAATTTTAAATCTATAGTTAAAGAGAAATTCAAATAAATTAGTAGAAAGTATTTTCATGTGCTTAAAATGAAACCTACCAACATCTTACTATTATTCAACCAAATTAAATATATTTTTTTAAAGATAAAAGTATATATTAAATTTATTTTTCTAACAAATAAAATTATTGAAAATAAAAGAATAATAATTAGCCCACAAAAAAGGCCTACAATAAAGTTCGCTGGTTCTTGCAGTATGATTAATGTGGGTCCTATATGTGAACATGTGGAGCGATTTGATTATGACACATCGGCTGCTTCGTAAACCGGTCAATAAGAAATTACAATTTTGTCCATGATGTGACCTGGCACCGCCATGTTTTACCTTCATTGACTGGCTCAAAGCCAAAAAAAACCCGTCGGTGTTTTTAATGTCAAACTTTAAATATTAGAGTCAATACTTGGCCAAAAATAAAAACAGTCAATGATAACAAAATTAGTTCATAATTTTGATCTTAAATTTATATCGTGACACCAAAAAAAATATAAATAAAAGTTATTTTGATATTATAGGAATAAATTTACCAGTAAATAATTTGTGTTAAATTTATGATAACTTCATACCTTGTTTTATTAATCCCATGTCACAGTAGTGACTTTCTGGAGTTCGAGTCTCAGGACTCAAGACCTCGTCCCGAGAAGGGGTTTGGCCCCAAACAGTTAAGAAGATAAGCATGTTAAAAAATATCTCACGATATCTCGCCTACATCCCTGAAATTACAGGATGATCACACATTATCCTATTTTGTAAGACTCGAAAATTATCCTTTAAAATATATAAGTTTACAAATGTTATGAGAAATAAGTTAATCACTTTAATCTCTTTATTTACTATATTGAATCTCTTAGACATTTTCTGACTTACGCATCGGAGTGGCTGCCCCCATTGCCTTTCTTTATCTTGCAGGTTAGCTTTGGAGTCAGTCTTTGGAACCCTTATTGAGCTTAGAGGCATCATTGGTGTGATGAGCGTGGATACGATTTTAGAGAGTTTGTTGTTCTCATGTTGAGCAATGAATAATCAAGAGAGAAACTTTGACCTGAACAGGCTGTTTAATCTCTTTCTAGAGACTCCAAGGTTGGGAATCCCAAGCCAAGCAGGACCGGCACAAGAGGCGCAAGGAGAGAATCAGTCATTTCAGTAAAATGTGTCCTCATATCCCTCAGAATTTGGCAGAGACCAAAATACAAGGTATGGTGTGGATTAGGCGCAATAAGCATGGTTGGGCTTAACTTAGGCTCCGATCCAGATTTCAACAACCACATAGCTATGTAGGGGAAGTATAATCAGTATGTGGAACTCCGGAGACAAATGGCAGAGTTGCGACAACAAGTCCACCACTTATCTCAGGCATAGTCTAGGACAATGACTCCCATCCCAGCAGCCCCCTCGTAGGCAGACCCAAAGGGCGCACATGTTAAAGATGTGCAAGTTGAAGTCGCACCAGTCAGGGCTGCCACCTCAATAAGTCGACCCTTATGAGACATGGAGGGAGTGACACAAAAATTTTCAGAGAACGCAAACCCAGCGGGGGAGATCGCCAAGGAGGTCTAGAAGATCCTAGACAATATGGGAATAAAAGGAGTGAGCTTGGACCTGGACCTCCTAAGGGAGTCGCCCCTAACAGACTCCATTATGAGGAAAGATAACCCTCTGAGATTCGAAAAACCATTGCGGCTTGACAACTACTATGGAAAGACTTGGGAAGACCTTCAACCGAGCCCATGTGAACAAATTATGGACAGAGATCCACAAGCTTACACCCAAATCCCTCATTTCGTTTAAACAGTTGGCAGATGCATTCAAGACGAGGTTCATGTCACTAAGGGCTAACTTTAAGCCTTCAGCGGACCTCTTTGCAGTAAGGTAGAAGGAGAAGGAGAGCCTGAGGTCTTATATAGGGAGGTTTAACTAGGTAGTGGGGGAAGTATCAGAGCTACAATTTGACACAACACAAATGGCCCTTCTCAATGGAACTTCAAACCAAAATTTACAACAGAAACTCTTGGACAAACAACTAACCAGTTGGAATCAAGTCATGGCAATAGTAGAGGAGTAGATCGACTTGGAGGATGGAATTGCAAACCTGAGGATAGGAGTCCAACCCTTTACATCCCCCCGACTCAAGCAAAAAAGAGGAGAAGAGGGAGGAGCCTAGTAGTAACAGCTCGAGAAGGAACAGAGATAAGTCTGGGAGATGATTTGAAAATAGGAACTGAGATAGATACAATTACACTCCCCTACCCTCTTCTAAAAGGGATGTATTGTTGTGGATAAAGAAGAGTGTGGAAGAGGTGAGATGGCCTCCAAAGATGAGTGACTGTTCTTGATCCATTAGGGATATAAATAAATAATGCGAGTTCCACCAGGATAAAGGCTATGACATTGAAGATTACATGCATCTTAAGGAGGAGATAGAAAGGTTGTTTCAAAGAGGGGTACTAGGAATTATGAGGCATGTGAAGCGAGGTAATGAGCAATACTGGAGGGAACTAGCTAAAGACAATAGGAGGAATAATGGAGAAAACAAGGGACAATCCCATGAAACCTAGAGAAAGGCAGGATGCTGGAGATATACTAGTCATAATGGGGGGAAGTTCTGCAGGGGACAAATCTAACTAGAGGAAGAAAGTAGTTAGAGAAGTATGTTTTATTGTCCAGCAGGTCATGAGCCCATCTCAGTCCTCGTGCCATCCATCTAGCTGGTGCTTGATAACATTCTCGCAGGAAGATGGAAAGCATGCGGTTCACTACTCCCCCCCCCCCCTCCCCCAACGACACTATAGTTATCAAAGGCTATGTTAACAACTATAGAGTCAAGAGGATAATGGTAGATGATGGGAGCTCAGTGAATATGATAATTATGGACTGTTTTCACAAAATGAAGTTGAATCTAAAAGACATGAAGCTAGTGGCAACACCCCTAGTTGGAATTGGAAACGATCAGGTTTGGCTAGAGCGCTCGATAAATTTAGACGTGGAGTTGGGTGGCGGAGAACTAAACGTAATGGTCATTGAAAATTCATGGTAGCATATATAACTTTCCCTTACAACCTTCGGTTAGGTCGACCCTACTTGTATGCCACAAGAGGCATATCAAGCATCTACTATCTCACATTAAGGATTCCTATTATGAGGGGTAAGGTGGTATGTAAGGGATGCTAGGAAACAACCAGGAAGACATATTTTAATACCCTAAAGAGGGTCCACTAAGCAGCATAATTAGATTTGGAAGATCTACCAGCTAGGCAGAACTATGTAGAGTCTAAAGGAGAAGTGAAGAGGGTGATGATAACTAGAGATGAAGTACAAGTAGGAAGTAAATTAGTCCCACAAGCTAGGTAGGGTATAGTCACTACATTAGAGGCTAATACCAAGGCCTTTGTGTGGACCACAAATGACCTGATAGGGGTCAACCCCAAGGTCATAGTCCACAGGTTGAATATAGATAGCTCAGTTAAGCCTATTGCTTAGAGAAAAGAAAATAATCCCTAGAGAAGCAGGCAATTATAGCTGACGAAGTGCAGAAGCTGCTGGAAGCAGGGGTTATTAGAGAGGTGCACTACCTAGAATGGTTGGCTAATGTAGTGATGGTAAAGAAGCCAAATGAATCTTATCGCATATGTGTGGATTTTACTAACCTCAATAAGGCTTATCCTAAAGACCCTTACCCACTTTCGAGCATTGATCAATTAGTGGACTCAATGGCAGGCATGAGCTCTACACCTTTTTGGACGCCAGATTGGGTTATCTCCATATTCACATGCACCTTAGAGATGAAGAGAAGGCCTCTTTTATGACAGGTCAAGGGACTTACTGCTATAATATGATGCCATTCGGGTTCAAGAATGCAAGGCTACATATCAAAGGATGGTCAATGCTAAGTTTAAGGAATAGATAGGGTGAACGATGAAGGTATATGTAGATGATATGATCATCAAGAGCAAAAAAGCCAAAGATGATCTGAAAGACCTTCAACTAGTGTTGAGCATCCTGCAGTCATACAATCTGAAGCTAAACCTTGAGAAGTGTGTATTTGGGGTATCAGTATGGAAGGTTTTTGGTTTATATGGTTTCATGAAGGGGGATAGTAGGAAACCCAAAGAAAATCATGGCAATTATGGAGATGCAGACTTCGAAAAACATTACTGAGGTCCAGAGGTTGAATGGTAGAATAATAGCTTTAGGTAGGTTTATTTCATGTTTGGTTAGACGTTGTCAACCCTTCTTTGAAACATTGAAGGGCTTGAAGGAATTTAATTGGATAGATGAGAGCTAGATGTCATTTGAAGAGCTAAAGAAGTTCTTATCCTCACCCTCACTGTTAATCTAACTTATGCTAGAGGAGGACCTCTATGTTTATTTGTCCACCATGGAGGATACGGTGGCATATGTTTTGGTAAGGGAAGAGGCTGGGGAGCAATACCCCATTTATTATTTAAGCTGGGTTCTTCAAGATGTGGAAACGAGGTACTCAGGGTTATAAAATCACGCGTTGGCATTATACATGTCGACCCAAAAGTTGAGACACTACTTTGGAGCCCATATAGTAATTATATGGATAGATCTTCCCCCAAGGAAGATTCTCCAAAAGCCAAAAATCTCAGGTCGAGTTTTAGAGTGGGCAATAAAAATAGGAGCATTAGGGGTTCATTTTGAACCAAGCGGGTGTTAGCTAATTTTATAGCTGAACTAACTCCTGGTGATGAGACATAGATCACCCAGGTAGAGAAGTGGCAGATTTAGGTGGATGGAGCAGAGTGTGATGAAGGATCGGGGGTCGACATAGTGATCAAAGGACCTCACAATGTGGGTATAAGGTATGCATTCAGGCTAGAGTTCAATAGCTCCAATAACAAAGCAGAGTACAAGGCACTCCTAAACAACTTGAAGTTAGCCAAAGAATTAGGGGTAGAAAATTTGACTATACACAGTGATTCTCAGTTAGCAGTCAATCAGATCCAGGGGAACTTCAAAATTCACAATGAAGATCTAGCCCCTTATATGGATAGAGCCAAACAGCTAATGTAGGAGGGGTGGAAGATCGTGCAAGCCCCAAGGTCTGAGATAGCTGAGGTAGATAAGCTCACCAAGGCAGTAGCCCAAGGAAATATGGAAAAGTTGAAGAATATACCTTTGGCTTTACAGAAGGTTCCTACAACACTAGGTGAGCTTATATGTACCCTGGAATGGAAGGGGAGTTAGATGGAACTCCTAATCAGTTGGCTATCAGAAGGAATACTCCTTTAGGATAGAAAGCAAAAATAATTGTCCAGAGAACTAGGGAGTATAGTTGGTATGTGGGAGACCTATATCGAAGATCCTGAACTCATCCCTGGACGAGGTGTATACCAGTAGAGTTAGGTGAGTACGTGTTAAGGGAAATACAAGAAGGCATTTATGGAGCCCATGAAGCTAGCATGACCCTAGCCAGAAGAGTATTCCTTCATGGATACTACTAGTCCACTATTAAAGCTGATGCTGAAGACTTGGTGAGGAAGTGTCCCAAGTGCTAGAAGCATGCAAATGTGCAGCGAGCGCCGACGTTGTCCCTTTTACCTATAAGAGTAACCTAGCCTTTTTATCAGTGGGGCATTAACATATTGGGCATTTTCCCGACGTTAATAAGACAATGCAAGTTCTTGATAGTGGTGGTGGAGCATTTTTCAAAATGGCCCGAGGCCGAGCCAGTAGCCACCATAACTCATGACAAGATAATAGATTTTGTTGACAAATTTATTGTTAGCAAATATGGAATTCCAATGATCCTTATTACAGACAACAGGAAGCAGTTTGACTCCAGATAGTTCAAAGCATTCTGTAAGGCCCTGGGCATCGACCTGCATTTCTCATGCTCATCTGCATACCAATGAACAGACAGAGCTTTCAAATAAAATCTTGCTATAAGGGTTAAAGAAGAGGCTCAATGATAAAAAGAGAAGCTAGGTGGATGAGCTTAATAATGTCCTATGGAGTTATAGAACTACACCTCGCACTACTACAGGGGAGGCACCTTTCTCCTATGTATATGGGAGAAAAGCAGTAATGCCAGTAAAGATTGGACAATCCTCTTTTAGAGTGGAGTTCCATGAGATAATTGATAAGGACATAGAAAGGAGAGAAGACCTCATTCTGGTGGAAGAGTTAAGGGATCTATCCTATCCTCAGATAAATACTTACAAGCAGAAAATAACAAGGTATCATGATAAAAGAGTCAAGCATAAGGCTTTCCAAGTTGTGAATCTCGTGCTAAGGAAGGCAGAGCTATCTAGAGGGAATGCAAGTGTTGGAAAGCTTCAAACTAATTGAGAAGGACCTTACAAGATTAGCAAGGTATTGAGGTTAGGGGCGTATCAACTGGAGGACCCAAAAGGGAAAACCCTACTTTATACCTGGAATGTAAAAACCTTAAGAAGTATTTTATTTAAATTGTTAATTAATGTTCATGCAATGTTGTTTTAATCTATTGTATTATTTGTAAGTCCAGACAGATGATGAGGATGCTACAGACGTGCCAACCTAGTTGGAATGTCTGGGTGCGCCTAATGATTTTGGCATCATGAATAAATAAAGTTTTTCTTGAATGTCCAGTCCAAGTTACCACTAGCAAGTTTTCATATATCGACCCATAGGTCATCTGCAGTAGGGTAGGCCATAGGCCAATCTAAATAAGAAAGATCCAAAGATCATTTTTTTTCACAGGGTAAACAATCCATAGATTGCCTCTCGATACTCACGAGCTAGAGGGCAAAGACCTTAGCTATTTTAGAATAATCCATAGATCATTCCCTGATACGAGCTAGAGGTTAAAGACCTCAGCTATTTCAGAGAATAGTCCAAAGATTGTCTTTAAGCACCAAGACTACTAAGAAGGGGGGACTATTAACCCCATATACAAAAAATAAAATAGAAAATAATATATAAGAATAAAAGGAAGAAACAGAAATGAAGATAGCATATATGAAAAAAAGATATGCATTAATTAAAAATGTATTTACAGAGGGGAAGGGGGATGACTCCCTACACAATCCCCAACAAAACAAAAGAAAATACAAGTCTTTAAGGCTCGGAAGTATTATGGTCGAGCCCTGGGTGCTCCACTTGCTCATCCTGGGGAGGATCAGTAGAACCCTTTAGGACTTCATTAAAGATGTCATTCAAGGGCTCGAGGTTGGCGAGGAACAATGATGAGGATAAGTTTTCCTTATCCATATTGGATTAGGATACTTATCCTTAAATATATTAGATTAAGGATTTTCCTTAAGCTAAATGGATTAGGATTTCTTTTATTATTTCTTTATAGTTATTTTCTTTTAACTAGTAGGATTAGGATTATTTATTATATTACTTTAATAATTACAATTCCTTATTAAATTAAGATTAGGATTATATAAGCCCTATAAATAGACTACTTGAGCTCATTGTATAACACATTAAATAATTATTCAATAATTAAAAACCTTAGTTATTTTCTAAATTCTCTTTTTGAGATTCTTTAAGTTTTTAGTTTTGAAACTTATTTTCTAAGGTTTTGTTCTTGTGATGGTCCTTCGCATTGTACATTGCATCAGGTGGTATCAGAGCGGGAATTCACTCAATCTGATAGCTAATGATGGACATGATAATCTTCCCTATGATGAAGATCAGAGGTGGTTAGATGTTGTTTGGTGAGCAATCGATGAATAGAGAGAAATGCAATTTGTAACATCCAACAACAGTTGATAAAAATCATTGACCAACTCTGTTACAGATGCCAAATATTTTATTGTATAAGATGCTATAAATGAAATGTGTTTGGATTTAAAGTTCATAATAGAACTACGTATGGTTCCTACCATTCAATAATTGGTTTGCCTCTAATGGGGAAAGAATGGAACCATTGCTCTAGCAAAGGAACCAAGGTCTCACTGGAAATCCAAACACAAATAAAGGCAAAAGCATGTATTCGGACAAGGTCATTGGAACATGTAAAGCAAAAAATAGTATCGGCTGGTAACACAACAGATTCGTTGACTAAAGCTATGAGTCAACTAACACTTAGACTTCCATCTTCAAAAGATGAGTCTTAGACATTGAACTGTTTGGCGCTAGATTAGCTCTAGTGTAAGTGTGATATTGTTAGTAGTGAATGCCCTAGAGCTTACACTAAGCATGTGAATGTAAATGAAAACCTAACTG
>CAOJBK016350697.1:0-19251 GCA_948294925.1 Codiaeum variegatum | reverse complement strand
CTCCACTATAATAGAAAGCCCAACACCCATGAAGGAACCAATTTCTTTCACACAGGTAAGTAAGTCCCCCAAATGGATTGAAGTCATGTACCAAGAAATGGACGTATTGAAAAAAAATAAGACTTAGGAGCCGGTACCTTCTCTTTATCATGGTAACATTATTGGAAACCAATGGGTGTACAAGTTTAAACACTGGACTAGTGGATCAGTAGAAAGACTAAACGCACAACTGGTGGCTAAGGAATACACTCAAAAGTATGGGTTGGACTACCATGAAACACTTTGCCCAATAATGAATTTGGTTACTATTTGCATAGTATTGTTAATGGCCTATTCGCCAATTAGATGTTAGTAATGCATTTCTGAATGGGGATTTAGATGAGACTATTTACATGATGCAACCCTTAGGTTTTGTTGATAAATAACACCTATATTATGTCTGCAAACTTAAAAATCTATAATAACCTTGGATGTACTTGTTTCTTATTAGTTTATGTAGATGATGTTATCATCACCCCCAATGACATAGACAAATTATATGTTTTTATTGATTGGTTGGCCAAAGAGTTTTCTTTAAGAGATTTGGGTAACTAATAATTTTTTTCCTGGTATTCAAGTTAGTAAGCACAATGGTGGTCTTCTCGTATCTCAATAGGCATATATTTTAGATGTTATTCAAAGTGCAGGTATGGAAAATTGTAAGCCAATGTTTTTGCCAATGGAAATGGGTAAGTTTCTTTCATGACATGGTGTTAAATCTTTATTTTTGGATGATGCAAAAGTGTATTGTCAACTTTGCAGCAGTTTATAATATGCTTCCATTATTAGACCAGATATTTGTTTTACAACCAATAAGCTATGCCAATTTATGCATGCTCAAACTAAGATGCATTTTAAAGCCTTCAAACGAGTGTTATGATATCTTAAAAGTACTTTTTCAAAAAGCTATTTTCTTAGTCGAATGAACAGTTTGCATCTTACAGCCTATATTGATGCTGATTGGGATGGATGTCCTAAGATAGAAGGTCCATTGGAGGTTATTTGATTTATTTGGGCAATAACTTGCTTGCTTAGAACTAAAAAATTATAACATATTATTGTGTGATCCTTAACTGAATATGAAATCATGGCAGTCGTTAATGTTTATGTTGAATTGAAGTGGTTATCTAAATTGCTTTCTGAACTCCATGTTCATCCTATTTGTCCTCCTCACATTTGGTGTGATAATGTTACATCCATTTTTTTTATCTACTAATCATGTGGTTTAAGCACGAATAAGGAATGTTGAGGTTGATTTCCATTTTATTTGTCAGGAAGTAATGAGAAGGCTTATTTTTATAGCTTTTATCTCATCTGATGACCAGCTCACAGATATTTTGACTAAACCTTTGTCCACTTCTCAGTTTCATTTCATCGTTGACAAGCTTAGGCTTCTTGATCAATCGCCCTAAGCTTAAGGGGGTGTGTTAAGTGTATTTTTCATGTGTTGTGTTGTATCTATGTATGGAGTTAATGTCCTAATTAACTTGTATTTCCTTGCATTGCTAGGTTACTTTGTACTGACTATATAAGGCTTGATTCATTAAAACTGAGAGATTATTTATTCTGCCAAATACATATTCTTGACTGATACTAATAAGTTTAGTGACTCTTACCATCCTTCATACCTAATATAGATATATAGTTATCACTCGGATTAAGAAGATTACAATAATTAAAATAATAAATAAAGTACAGCTAAAGCTAATTAAAAAGATAACCAAGTAATAAAAAGGTCTAAGATAAGAACAACTAGCTAAGGTAAGAGTAACCAAGTAATAGCTTAGATAAGAAACTAATCCATTTAGGAGTTTTCATATTATACATATAGATATTACTTTTTAATCATATGTAGGTAAAAATGGATGGTTGGTAAGGGTGATTTGGTAGTTGAGAGAGTATTGGGATGCCTTACATAGTGAGATGAAGGTTGGCACAACTGAAAAAAGGGGAGATACAGTAATGACGAAGGGGTTGTTGAGCCTACGAAAGAGGCTAGAAAACCTACATAGGATTTTAGATTGTAGGTTGTATAAAAATTTAAGAATGGGGACAAAGAGGAGAATTATGGTGATGAGATAAGATAACATAATTATAGTTTTAGAAAGACTACTATAGTAAGGAGTAGGACTATAGTTTTCAAATTTTAATTAAAATTTTTAGTCACTCGAAAATGAAGTGAATTTTAAGTTAAAATTAGAGGAGAAAGAAAAATATCTCTCCAGGCATATGTTTCTTCTTTAGAGCAATTAAGATAAGAAAGAACAAGAAAGAATAATGATGAAAATGAAAAAGGTGTAGTTAAGAAAATAGTTTGGATGTAAAGGCATATGAAAGGGTTGAAGTAATCAGAGTTTGGGATCAAAACCCTAAAGAGTTGTTTCAAGGAAATGCTTTAAAGAAATTTCCTATGTAATGTGGAGATAGTGGGTAATGAAAAAGTCAAATTCTTTAGAAGTAGTGCTAGTTATTATGGGGCCTCCTCTAGAGCCTGCAGGATTTTCCAGAGTGCCAACGAGTTTATGGCTCGAGGAAACCGACCACAAGGGGTCAGATTGTGCATGGCATCGCGGTTGTGGCCAAGTCTCACATTTGTACACCCACATATGTCTGTTGGTGTGCACGTTTATGTGTAAAGTGTTCAAAGTCGCCACTTAGTATTTAAAAAAATGGCTTTTCAATAGTGATTAAGAAACTAAATTGATTAACTCTATTTTAGAAAAAATCTGTTTATTTGCTAAAATTTAGAGAAGGTTTAGCCCTCGAACCAAAGTTTAGTTTAGGGATTCGTGATCAGATAAAAATATTTTTAGAAAAATAGTTTTTTCCATTTTTGAACAACTTTTGACTTAATAAAATATGATTTTCGTTAAAATCGATTTTCATGTATGCATGGCATACCATGTGATGCATGAGCAGGTATTATCATGGCAACAATGATGCATGAATAGGCTATAAGATGAATGACAATCACATAAAGCAGTAAAAGCAAAAAAGAAATTAGAGGTTATTCCTCTATCCAACTTTAGGTTCTAAGGAAGGCACACATCCCTAAAGAAAGTAGTAAAATTAACTTTACATCAGAAAAATGAAAAAATATAATCAGAGGATTCCCTCTCCAGTCCTCAAATCTACGAGAGGCATACATTTCCCAATAAAAATTCATAATCAAAGTAGCAATAATATTAAATAATTGAAAATACAGTAGATCAGACAAATAATGATTATAAATGAACCAATAATAGAAATAATAAAATTAATAATAAGAAAAACAAAGGAAAATTGGTTTTGGAGTTGAAGCCATTAGAAGGCTTGTCGGCGTATCTCGTTGAATGGGAATCAAATCCCACATCATTCTCCCTTCTTGCTAAGGCCGGGGGTTGTTCTAAAAACATTGGTGGTGGTTGATTTGGTTAGTTCAGAAGCTAATTCATTTTAATTTTATAAAAAGAATTAATCGATAAGTCTTTAATCAAATTGAATTTTGATTAAGAAAAATGATATCTTAATTAGGTGAATTTGCCTAACAAATTTTAGGACTTGAACAATTCAGTTTATTTTAGAAAAAGAGATTTTCATAATAAAGTTACCAGTTCAGATTTAGGGCTTAATTTAGAGATAAAAAGGGAAAGAGAATGATGTACCAAGTTTACCTTTTGTTTGCGGGGTTTCGGGAGTGGTGTTAGAAGGCTTGATGAAATTGGAATGAGTCTCCCTTATATTCAGAGAGGAGTGGTTGACATCTGTTTGAACTGGTGTAGTAAAAATGGACTACTGGACTGATAGGAACTGTCGAAAGAGAGAATCGCATGGTGAAATTTGGTGTTTTAGGATTAGTTTTTGAGTGAATTGTAGTGTCTTGAAGGTGTTTAAAGGATTCTATAGGCAAAAAAGGTCTGAAAAATCATTTGAAAAAGTGAACCCTAAAATAATTTTGAAAGTCTAAACTTATAAAAAATCATGCCAGAAACCCTATGAATAAAAAACGCATGCGTTTTGGACCAAACGTATGCATTTAGGCCAAATGCATATTCTTAGGCCCAGACGCGTGTTTGGTTTAAACGTGTGCATTTTGGGCCTGGTGATTAGGCCAAGTTCTCAGGGTCCGGTTCGTTCTGATTCGATTTAGTTTTTTGGGTTTTCTAGGTCCATTTGAGGTCCAATTTGAGCATGTTTGAACTATTAAATTCGTATTAACGGGCCAGATTTAATGGTGCACAAATTATGGTTTACAGCTACCCCTAGTTTGATTTTATGAAAAACGTGACTGATAAGTGTGAACACAATTAATGGGTGGTTTAGACTTTTTCCTATAAAAGCTCTTAGAAAATCATTTTCTTTCACATTCTCATTTTCACTTCGTAAATCTTCTCAAAACTTCTACTCTTCTACCTTTCTAGTTTAGCAAGCAATTTTTGGATGATATCAGCTAAGGATATTTAGGAGGAGGAGAATATTTCAGTGCTTTTGGACTCATCTCTAGAGGGAGAGCCTATTGCTTCTTTTGACGATCTATAGTTCTATTCGACTGAGGAGGAGTTACTAGGTGACTTGCTTGATTCGTTTGTAGGTCAACTAGATTCTGTAGATGTTGTACCATTGCCTGAGTGGGATGCTTCCGATCACTTGCTGATGGCTCGTGAGCAACCAAACATGCCCACAAATGCTGATCTTCTACAGAACCACTAAAGCATACGAGCTAGCGTGGCTTCCCTGTGGTATTTATTTTCTCTCTTTCTTTTTCTATGCCATTTTTCATTTTTCTTGTATTTTGCATTTTCGGTATGCTTTTTTTTTGTCATGTCTATTTATTTTTCCACTTGTGTTTATTTTTAAGCTAAAAAACAAAGTAAAGTTAGAAATAAATAGGAATATAAAATAATGAGATTTAATTTGTACTTTTAGAAATCCACCTTCAACTAGAGAGGTGGTAGGCCGAGGCTTTCTAGGGTGATTGCTTTTCTACGCTGTCATGAGTCTATAGTTCAGTGCATCTCTTTAACCCATCTCTCATACTAGAAGAGTCTAGATATAGAGCACTCCTCTGATAGGAGTCTAATTTTTACTCTTTCTAAGAGGTGATGGCAGACCACCAATACATTCCATTTACCAATGGGGGAGATGACTATGACCCCATTCGAGTGGGGGTGTCTAATGGGCATGCGCTTTAGGACTAGGATTGTTGCTTTTGATACCTTGCTGTGGCTGCTTAAGGAGCCCTTGGAGCACAATTCTGCTAGGTTGGTTCCCAGGAATGACTTACTTGATCTCTAGTCTTGAATGAACTTAGTGACGTAGTCTATTGATCAATGTGCTAGAGTTTGATTACTAATCATTCTATCCACTATATTTCTATATAATGAGTCTAGATGGGTAGATCTGGGGATCATAAGCTAGATGGAGGACTTAGACTCACTTGGTGAGTATGATTGGGGAGGAATCGCATTGGCTATGACATATCAAGGGATGTGCCTTTTGTCAGTAGCCAGGGGAGCAGCTGTCCCAGGGGCTGGTATAGTGTAGGAGCTCAATATTTCCCTTACCATTTTTCTGATGCTTTAATCTTTATCGATTGCTAACTTTTTCATTTTCTTGCATCTTTGGGTTTTATCCCATATCCAAGAGATTGCCCCCCATTATCATTCTTCAGGATCAGATTCCATCCCTGATAGGTGTGGTGTGGTGTAGAGAGTCATGGCTTCTGAAGTAATTCAGCTTCTTGTTTCTTGACTACAGGTGTATACTAGCCACGGTGACTGAGGTACGTTCTGGTCACTTCACTCTTTTTGTGATTTTTTATTTTTGACTACTGCTTTGTCCTTTTAGGTCATCAAGAGACCTTTTCATTTTGTTTAGCTGGATGATGTAGATCTTCTCTCCATTAGGATCACTTTTACCCAGAGGTAAGTCCTTATAGGCTCATCTATTATGATGGAGTTCTTCCTTGTAAAGTGCGTGGTGGCCCAGTCTACTAAGGAGAGGCTTGTACCCACCGATCCTCCTATAAAAATGAGGGAGAAGATGTATGCAGGTTTTTAGGTATATTGGAGAGTTGGAAGGGCCCAAGAGGATTACTTGTTTGAGGATGCTTCGTACCAAGACTTTGTGGTAGCATGTTTGATGGTTGGGATGCCTCCATTTTATACTAGTCAAGGCCAGGCTCAGAGAACAGGTGTTGTTATTTCTCGAAGGTGGAGACTTCATGGTGGGAGTAGTCGTCAGGCTGCACCCCACTACAGTTAGGCTTCTTCAAGAATGGGTGCTTCTTCATCCCACATGCCTGCTAGCTTTAGCCAGTCATGGAATCTACTTCCCCATATTACTGAACAAGTCTTTTATATTAATACGGTGGACACCAACCAAATTCACCATGTAGGGTACAGTTATTTACCAGGTGAGCCTTGGGTGGATTTTGCTCAGGTTCCTCACACGATGAGTCTCTTAACCTCTTTGATTCATTCTTTGGTTTTCTATTAACAAGTTTCTAATTTTTTGTCTAATTTGCATAGGTTCCCAATGTGATCCATGCGTAGGGCAGTGATACTCATCAGAGGATGATGTATAGCTTGAGTACCACTTTAGCTAAGTTAAGTGTCCTAAGGAGTTAGAGGGAGCCAAGGGTCATCCGGTGACTTGCCGTGTAGGCTGAGGTAGAGGATGATGAGAAAGACGACGATGATGATGATGATGATGATGATGATGATGATGATGCATGATTACAATTGACTATATTCAAACCCCAATTGCAGACTTTGTAAAAATAATTTCTCATTTTTGTTTGTATTTTGAACTATTGTTAACTTTATGAAAATTTAGAAAATTTTCAATTTATTTCGTGATTTTCTGATTTAAAAAAAATAAATTTTCTTGAAAAATTAGATTGAAAAATATTTTGGCTGAAAATCGAGCAAAAATGGAATCAGATCGGATCGAAACGAATCGTTATAATTGGCCGGATTAGCGTGCAAGCAAATCACACATGGCAGTCAAACACATGCATTTAGCCCAAAACACATGTGTTTGGGCCAAACACATGCCCTAGCTTACACGTTTAACCTTCTGGACTCTATTTTTCTACCTCAATATGTAAGCCACATAAATACGTGTATGGAAATAGATTTTTTACTCAGGAAATCGTAGAGGAAAGGATTTGTTTACAAAAAAAGTCAGTGTCTTTTAGATTTACCCGTAACATGGAACCCTTTCTCAGCCATATGATGAATGGGTGGTGCATGAAATTGGACAAAGTGAGCATAATCAAGCTCAAAAAATATGGTATGAGTTCTCTACCAATATTTAAGGGTGTAAAAATTGATTTGGACTTTCTGAATGCTTGTATTCAATTTTGGGATCCCGTTGATCACGTCTTCTGATTTGAGGCAAGTATGGATGAGATGTGTCAAACCTTTGAGGAGTTTCACTCTTGCTTGGCACGAGTCCCGATGTTGACCTAGTTGTTCCAATTGAACAGGTAAGCTATCTTAACTCATTTATAAGGCTTTTGGGCTTGAGCACTAAGGCTTGTTCTAGCTTAGTGAAAGATGATTGGGTTGACCTACCTACTTTGGCCAAGATTTTTTGGGAAAAGTGGGAAGATGATCCAATTTGGCGAGATCGAAGATTGAAGGCCTATGCCTTTAGTTTGACTACGGGTTATATCTTTGTGGGCCTGGTTGGATGGGGTGATGCCAAGGTGGCTGAGCTGATACCCTAGATGAGTGAGGAAAAGTCAATTGTTAGGATAATTTTGTCTAAGACGCTGCTGAGCCCTGACCTTTATTACAAGTTGAGGAAGCATTGGTTTATTAGTCTGATTTTTCTCTAAGTACTTAGACCCTTTTTTGCTAATCTATTTTAGTATGTTCTTGAGGCTGACTTGTGTATTTCCTTTCAGATTTGGCTGAGAGACCACCTTAAGATTATTCTTGGACCTGATAGTCCAAACTACTTTGCATCCTAATACAGTACTCGGAGCATTATGATCCGATTTCCCATAGAGGGGCATTGGATCAGCTGGTTGATGGAGCTAAGTCCTTCTAATTTGCTATGGAAGCCTAACTGGTATACCATTAAATAGTTTATACTTAGGAGTCGAGGATACAAGCATGTGTATTTGCTTAGTTTTAGGTATGTGACTTAGTATCAAGCTACTAGAGTTCTTCATCAGATGGGACATGATTAGGATGTGCCCCAGATGGTCCACTATTTTAAGTGACCTTGGTGAATGATTGAATGGCTAAAGTTATTCTCTCTCATTGGATTAAAGACTTCACAAGGGCACTGGTGATCCCAGGTGATGATTATGGCAAGCCTAGCCACTATATTGAGTGGTGGAACAAAGCTTGTTGGCATAAGGAGATAGCAAAACAATTTTCTCTTTTGACTGAGATTGAAGGTTGAGTCTGAGTTAGGAAAATAAGACTTTAGGAAAAAAAATAAAACTTTGGTTATTTTATTTGTTTTCTGTCTCAAATATCTTGTTTTGGATGTTCCAAAAGATGAATAATACCTCAATAAAATGAATTTTTATTTTATTTCAACTCTTACTTTTGCCTAAGGTGCCCTTTTGAGTTTTTAACTTATCGAGCTGCCTTGATTATTGCCTAAACTGCCTTTTTGATTTTTAGTCTAGCATGTTGCACCCTAAATTTTTCCTAAGCCACCCATTTGGGTTTTCAACTTAGCGAATTTCATTCTTTTTTCATTTTTATTTATTCATTTTTAACTCTTGCATGCAATGTTAAAGAGCCCAATGAAAATGAAAAATAGATTTTATTGAATGATTTGGATCATGCCTCTAAAGGCTACCTATGTATTTCCTTATAAAGGATTTTGAAAAGTAAATTACATGATAATTTTTGGAGAATCAGGTCCATGTAGTTCTTGTTAAAGAAATGATGATGCTTGAATGAATGCACATGCAACAAGACCACAATATGAAGTATTTCTTGAGTTGATTGAGATTGGTTGGATGGTTGAATTCGTTTCCATCGACGTCCATCAGTATGACACCTTCGTGTGACATGATTTTCTTGATTATGTATTGTCCACTCCTAAGAGTTCTAAATTTCCCTTGGGGGTCTTGCACGACTTATTTGATTTTTTTTAGAACTAAGTCACCTTCATGAAGATTGTGACTTCGAACCCATTTATTGAAATGCTTGCAAGCATGATTTGATAGTTCTGTGTATGGTGGAGAGCTTTCATTCTCTTCTCGTCAATCAAGTTGAGTTGATCATAGTAGGCCTATTGCCAGTCGATTTTAGAGCTCTAAGCTTCTTGAAGAACTTTGGATGTCTGAATTTATACCTCTATGAGGAGCACTACTTCCATTCCATTGACTATTGAGTATGGCATAGCTTTGGTAGCTAATTTGTATGTGGTTCTATACCAAATGAGGGTGCTTGGTAAGTACAGATGCCAGCCTTTATGGTTACTGATCATTTTCTGAAGCATGTTCTTTAATGTTGTGTTGGCGGCTTTAACTATGCTATTAGTTTGAGATCTGTATGAGGAAGACAGGTGGTGTTCGATCCTTTCCTTTTTTAGGAGAGTGACTACCTCTTTCTGAAAGTGGGAGCCATTCTTTGAGATGATCTCATGCAGAACACCATACCTTGTGATGATGTTGGTTTTGATGAATTGAGCCACCTTTTTTTAGTCCAATACTTAGTAAGGAGCAGCTTTAACCCATTTGGTGAAATATTCAATGGCCACTAAAATGTTCTCATGACCAACTGATGACTTCGGTGATATCTTAATGATGACATCAATGCCCCAAACAGAAAAGGGCCAAGGTGTGGAAATTGGATCGAGAAGAAAAGAGGGGATCTTCTAGAGCTTTGCGTACTCTTCACACTTAGGGCACCTTCAGGAAAACTGTGCACAATGCCCATTCATAGTGAACTAATAGTAGCCTTGATTCATGATTTTTAGAGATAACGCCCAACCATTCCTATAGGTGCCGTCTGTACCACCATGGATTTCTTTCATGATTTTATTGACTTTTTTTGTCTGAGATTCATCTGAGGTGGATTCCATTCATGGTCTTTTTGTATAGGATGTCACCTAAGGGGTGTTTTCGATAACCAGTTGCCTAATGGTTCTCCTTTCTGATTTAAAGGAACCTTCAGGATATTCATCTTTTGTGAGGTAGATGAAGATGTCCCAATACCAAGGCTTTCCCTTAACTTCTTAAATAATCTTGTAGTAAGCTTGGAAGCTCCGTTAGTGCTTGATGCTTATCAAAATAGGATGGATAATGAACCCATCAAATATTTCTATCATAGATGCAAGGGTGGTCAATGCATCAGCAAACCTATTCTAGGTTCTTGGTAGATAATGAAAGGACAAAGTATCAAAGTTGTTGGCCAACTCCTTGAGGCGCTTATGGTAAGGAACCAACAGGTCCTTTTTTATTTTCCATTTACCCTAAGCTTGAGAGAGAATGCGATTAGAATCACCATAGACTTCTAAGTTTCTGATGCCAATCTTAAAAGTTGATTCTAATCCATATACACATGCTTCATATTCGACCTCGTTGTTTGTTACCTCGAAGTCTATTTTGACTGCCAGAGGTAAGCTTTTCATTGACAGGTGTAAGGAACATCATTCTAGCACAATAAATTTTAATATTGACTGCTCAATCAAAGTACAATTTCCATGTTTCATTTTGGAGGAACACAATGTCTTCATCAAAAAGCTCAGGTTCTTCCCAGTGATCATCAATTGGGGCAGCAGCCAGTTGGTCGGCGATGACATTACCCTTGACGGCTTTCCTTTGAAAATACTTAAGGTCGTAAGCTACCAAGACTGCCATCCATCTAGCCATTTTTCTATTTAGAGTAGGCTTTTCTATGAGATATTTCAATGTACTGTGGTCTGTGAGGACATGTGTGATGTATACCCCCAAATAAGCCTCAGTTTGTGATAGACCCATACTAGAGCAAGGTAGAGTTTCTCGATGTACTTTTACCTGAGTTTATGAGCCATCATTATCTTACTTAAGTAATAGATGACATTTTCTTTATGGGAATCTGGGGCATTCTGTGCCAGCATTTCGCCCATGGCTTCTTCAGTGACAGTTAAGTAGAGCAATAATGGTTGACCAGGTCTAGGAGGTTATAGAACTGGTGGATTCAGTAGGTATTTCTTAATATGTTCGAAGGCTTTCTAACACTCCTCGTTCCACTGCTTAGTGGATTTCTTCTTGAGTAGGTTAAATATCAGTCTGCAAGTGTCTACTACTGTCGGACGAACCGACTGATATATTGAAGATGAGCCAGAAAGCCTTTTATCTCCTTTTTAGTTTTAGGAGGTGGCATGTAGAGGATGGCTTTTGATTTGACATGATCAACCTCAATTCCTTTCTTGCTAACTATATTAACCAGTAACACTATAGATGAGGCTCCAAATATGAATTTGTTGGGATTTAGCCTAAGATTATACTATCAAATACTAAGGAAGAATTTCTCAAGTGCTTGCAGATGTTTTTCGACATTAGTACCTTTAATGACCATGTCTTCAACGTAGACCTCCACTTTTTTGTACATCAAGTCATGGAAGACTATGGTAGCCATTCTCTTATAAGTGGCTCTGGCATTCTTTAACCGAAATGGCATTATTCTATAACAGTAAGTGCCACAATCTGTTATAAAGGTTGTCTTTTCCTTATTTGGAGGATAAATAGGGATTTGATTATAGCCCACGGCCAGATCAGTTAAGGAAATCATCTCTAAACCAGCTAGTACGTTAACTAGAAGGTCTATGTGGGGTAATGGAAAATTGTCCTTAAGGAATGCCTTGTTTAGATCTTTGCATTCCACACACATTCTGACTTTTCCATCTTTCTTCGGTACTGGGACAATGTTTGCCAACCAAGACGGATGGTTAATTCATTTGATGAAGTTGTGAGAGAGTTGCTTAGTCACCTCTTCCCTTATCGGAATAGACCAAGCTAGTTTCATGTGCCTAAGCTTCTGTTTGATAGGCTTGCAATCTGGATATGTCAGAATCTTATCGACGATGATGCTTGGATCGAGTTTGGTCATATCATTTGGCTTCCAGATGAAACAGTCTTCGAATCTCTTGATGGAAAACTCAGTGTCCTGTTTATTTAAGCATGCAAATGCAATGTATGTATTTTTTTTAGGCATGTCATGAGTGCCAATGTTTATGGGCTCTTTAACTGCATCTTTTATTTCATTTATTTTATTATTCTCTTTTTCTGAATTACTGAGGTCAGATTCATCAGTTGGAACATCAAAAAAAAATAATGAGACAAGCTCATAACAAGAAAATTTGGTAGTCTTATTAATAGAAATTGGGGAGAGGTCCACTATTACATCAAACTCATAATTAAAGCCTGATGGATCTGTTACATTAGTATCAGACTCATAAGAGGATGAAGAAGAAGATGAGGACTCTAACTCAGAACTAGACTCAAATTCAGCAACTTCAGTAGGGCTCTTGTCATATTGCTAGTTCTTCAGCTTTTCAATGGCTTGCTTGATCAAAGTGGAGAGGTTAGATTTCTCCTCCTTGTTAACCGGGACAGTAATCTCATCAAACATACCAGCTTCTATGTTTTCCTCATAGTTATTACCTAGAAAGTATATAAGTTGGTAGTCCTTATCAGTCAGTTTTACATCATCAAAGAGATCAAAACTAGGAATTCTTAAGCCAGTCATAGGGCAGATCCATGGCTCGAGAAAAGCAAAGTAAGGAACTATCTGTCCCTCTTTGATAAAGCACCCATTCAATGTTTTGAAGTATGGCCTTATGAGGATGTCAGCTTCTTCCCCTTACTTAGTTATTGCATACCTTTCTCTAACTTTGTCCTTCTCTTCCTCAATCTCATAGTCTATTAAGTGGTAATCTAGACTAAAAGGAGGAGTAAAAAATTTAAAGTCATTGAAGGATTCAACTCCTTGTTGATTTTTTCCAAGGCCCAGACTAGGAAAGTAGGCCATGTGCTTCATGATATTCCCAACCATCGGGTTGTAGTATGGATTGAAGTCTAAAGCAATTGTCTCTTTCAGATTCTCAGTCGTATTGATGAACTGAACAAATGAAAATTCGGATAAAAGATATGTCGACAGATCGAGTTGTATTTCCAAAATGGGAACTATGTCTAGGACCTTAGATTTTCTAGACAAGTCTACTTTGATAATAACAATTTCATTCTTCAGTGGAAATTTAACCCGTTGATGTAGAGTTGATGGCACAACCTTGGCCTAATGAATCCAAGGTCTCCCTAGAAGCAAGTTGAAATAGGAGGGTACATCTATGACTTGGAATGGTACTTTCAAAGTGGTTGGGCCCATAGTGACGGTCAGAGTCGCTATTCCCAGGACTTCTCTCTTTGAGTTATCATAAGCATGGACAATTTAGTCAGAAGGGGTAAAATCAATAGCACTTAACCCCAAGAAGCTTGCAACTTTTAGCGATGTAAAGAGCATTGTCAACTAAAGTCATAGGGATAGTTTTCTCCCTTGTGATGATAGTGATGTAAAGAGCATCATTATGTGGCCCCTCAGGCGAAATCTCATTGTCAGAAAAGGAAATAGATACCCCTTTGGTAGCACTTGTAATAGAGGTAACCAAAGCTTCGAGAGAAATGTCTGCTAGAGTCTGGCATTGGCTCAGTACCTTACAAAGAGCTTAGTGTTGAGGATAAGATGACAAAAGAAGACCTATATAGAAATGTTTACCTATGTCTTTTTGAGCTGTTTCAGTATAGGATCCTCTTCAAGGTCATGAGTCCCTTTGGATTGAGCCATTAGTTGGCTTATAGATGGAGGAGTAACAGGTGCTTGAGTGATCCTTCAACTTCTGGTAATAGTATCCATTTCATCAACTAAATGCCTTAGATTGATGGTAACACATAAATAGTCATTGTGGATTGACCTCTCTAAGGAAGGTTAGCCAACTGAAGGTGAGCAATTTAGAAAAAGGGACCTTTTAAGGAAGATTGGTCTTCTTAAGTGTAGTGATAATTACTCAAGAGCACACCATCAATGATAAGGTGTGTGGAATCTCCTTCCTTAAGCTCATTTAGTATTGCATTCACATTGTGCTCTAGGAGGCGATTTATGCCAATGATTGCAGTAGGTAGTAAGAGATCCTTGGCATCGATGAGATCTTGTATCTATTATTGAGTTTTCATATCCTTCTCTTACTTTCTCAGGATTTCAACTAACATTTTAGCAATGTCAGCAGGTGGAGCAGTGGTAGTAGGTGCAGTGGCATCAGTAGCAATGGTAGTAGAAGGTGGGTTATCTCCGATTCACATGGTGACCTTTGGGAAAAAATAAAAAATTAAGGTATCAGCTTTTGAAAAAGATAAGGCTAGTAGCAGACAATTGGGTATGAAAAATGTAAGATTTTTAGGGAACTTGGTCTGGAACAGTTCACTTTGTCCAATTTCAGTGTTTTGGATGTCTTGATTCATTCATGTGTGTATGCATAAATGAAAAAGGTTTCATGATGACAGGCCATTATCAGAGTTTTTAGGGAACATGGGCCCTAAGGTCAATGTTAATAATTTCCTAAAGGCTTGGTGGTTTAAAGGTTCCCCAGCGACCAAAGGTACAAAATGCCTAACCACATATGAACCATGGAGGTTCGTATGGGTTCAGCAGTACTTGCAACCTCATTATCCCAACCAAAAGGATCAGAGAGTATGCCTTGGAATTGGATGATTTCACTATTGATGAAGTAGTCCTAAGGAAAGGAGCTCATTTGATGTTTCTTTCTATCCAAGTTTTCCTAGAATAAGGAATCATGTTAAGTGATGCATGAAAATCTACTTTCACAAAGTCTTAAGCCAAAAGTTTATTTTTATCAGAAAATAATCTACTTAAGTTTTATATCAATTTTCCAAACGTTCCTAATGGAGTCATTAGCTATAAGACATCCTCCGGAGCCCGCGCGATTTTCCAGTGTGCCTACAAATTATGGCTTGAGGAAAATAATCATGGGAGGGGGGGTAAGATTACGTTTGGCTTCGCGGTTGTGGGAAAGTCTCATATTTGTACACCCACATGTTTTCGTTAGTGTGCACATTTGTGTGTAAAGTGTTTAGAGTTGCCACCTAATCATTAAGAAAATGATTTTTCTTTGGTGATTAAGAAACCAATTTGATTAACTCCATTTTAGGAAAAATCATATTATTTGCCGAATTTGAGAAAAGATTTGGCCCTCGAGCCAAAGTTGAGTTCATAAATTTGTGATATGATAAAAACATTTTTATAAAAATAGTTTTTCCATTTTTAAACAACTTTTGGCTTAAGAAAAATATGAATTTAGTTACAATCAGTTTTTGAGTATGCATGGCATACCACGTTATGCATGAGCAAGTATTATCATGGCAACAGTGATGCATGAACAGGCTATAAGATGCATGCCAATCACATAAAGAAGTAAAAGCAAAAATGCCATAAGGTATCCTTCCTCTAGCCCACTTCATATTCTAAGGAAGGCACATTTCCCTAAAGAAAGCAGTAAACTTAATTTTACTTTAGAAAAATGAATAGAATAATTAGAGGATCCCCTCTTTAATCCTCAGATCTAGGAGAAACACACATTCTCCAATATAAATCTGCAATCAAAATAGCAATAATATTAAATAATTGAAAACACAGTGGATCAGACAAATAATGATAATAAATGAATTAATAACTGAAATAATAAAATGAATAATAAGAAAAATAAAGGAAAATTACTTTTCGAGTTGAAACCATTTGAAGGCTTGTCGGCGTATCCCGTTGAATAGGAATCAAACTCCACGTCATTCTCCCTTCTTGCGAACGGTGGGGGTTGTTCTGAAAATAGTGGTGGTGGTTGATTTGGTTAGTTCAGAAGTAAATTCATTTTAGTTTTGTAAAAAGAATTAACCAATAAGTCTTTAATCAAATTGACTTTGATTAAGAAAAATGATTTCTTAATTAAGTGAATTTGCCTAACAGATTTTAGGGATTTAATAATTCAATTTATTTTAGAAAAAGCAATTTTCATGATAAAGTTGTCCATTCAGATTTAGGGTTTAATTTAGAGATGAAAAGGGAAAGAGAATAATGTACCCAATTTACCTTTTGTTTGTGGGATTTCATAAGTGGTTTGTCGGAAGGCTTGATGAAATCGGATCAAGTCTCCATTGTATTTAGAGAGGACTGGTTGACGTCTGCTTGAACTAGTGTGGTAAAAATGGACTACTAGACTGACAGGAACCGTTGGAAGAGAGAATCGCTTGGTGAAAATACGATGTATTAAGATCAGTTTTTGAGTGAATTATAATGTTTTGGAGATATTTAAAGGAGTTTGGAGGCAAAAATGGTCTGAAAATTTGAATCCTGATACATTTCTGAATTTATAAAAAATTATTCCAAAAACCCTAGGAATCAAAACACATGCGTTTGGGCCCAAACGGATGCATTTGGCTTAAACGCGTGCGTTTTTTACCTGGTGATTGTGCTCGATTTTTTAGGTCGGTTCAGTTTGATTTTATTTTTTTTAAAAGTTTTCTAGGTCTGTTTGAGGTCTAATTTAAATGTGGTTTGAACCGTTTGACTCTTATTAACATGCCGGATTTAATGACACAAAAATTAGGGTTCACAGTTATATATTGCCATGTGTTTATATTTAGAAATTGAAGAGAAATGCATTTAATGCTCAATTAATTTATGACACAATGAAGAGGCAAGTAAAATACTCTAGGCTTACCTATCAAGTAATTGTTGGACGATGCAAATTCAATAGACCACCTTGACATAAAAGTAACCCATATCGCTTCAATAGTAGAAGTTAGATATATCTATTTAATAAACTCATTGTACCTCTTCCATAATAAAGTGGTTACCAAAGGTGAAGTGTGGCAAGGCTTCATCTTTGGTTTATGTCTCAATGAAACAAATGAGCCATCGTAAAGAATAAATTTAGCCTAAGAGTAATGGTCCTAGAAGCAGTTAGGTCTCATATAGATTAGTCTATTATTGACAAAAACAACTACAAACCCATAATAAACAAGGTTTAAAAGGAGCTTAAGTGTCAAAACCACTAAAAAAGCTTATAAGAGGAGAAACTCCCCACTTTTCATGAGCACTCTACCTTTGATTCTACCTTTTTAGATAGCTTATGGAGCAAGCTATCCTTGCATTGTCAATCGCCTTATAAGGTATAACACCCACATACTTATATCAAGATTAATCCACCTTTTCTAGCCAATGTACCCTTATCTCAAAACATAAGGACCTTTTTCAAACAACTAGCACCACTTTATCATTTTTTTTTACTCCAATCCCACTAGGAACTAAGAGAAGAACATACAACCACTTCCCATATATTAGGTTAGCATCAATCAAAAAACAATCTAACTTGAAACACATATGCCTCACCTCAAACACCTTCACTATGTTGACATCTCAAACCCAATCATATAGAGGGAGTGTTTGGCACTACTTTTGTCAAAAGTAATTTTGGATAAAAATTTTTAAATATTGTTCAAAAAGACTTTTGTAAAATTATTTTTTCATGAAGTATGTAAATTGATATTTTTTTTAAAAGTAAGTTTGAAAAAAAATCAGTTTTACATAAACATATAAAAAATTAATCAATTAAATAAAAAAATTCTAAAAGCGCTTTTATAGCTTTTAATAGTAGAGCCAAACATGCCCAAAATACACCTCTATATATAGATTAACCTAAACTCTACATCCTTTCATCTCCTTCTTTTCTCTTAATACTTAAACTTTTGGAAATTTCTCCTTTCTTCTCTTTGGTCATCCTTATTCACTCTGGTGTCTAACTTGAGCATCAAAAAGTTTCTTACATGATAATTTTCCAAGCCCTTCAGACTTTCTTGTAAGTCAAGATGCAAGTCTATATCAAGGAATTTCAATCTATCATCTTACTACAATCCATGATTCATTAGTAATTATTTTAAATTTAATATTGTTTTCTCAGTAACATGTCTCTACATTTTAATCCAGATAACTTAAAAATATGAAAAATGAAAAATTTTAATTCTTTTACCAAATATTTTCTTACTATTCTCTCGCAAAGTTAATGGTTGTTAAAAGACATTAAAGTGAGAGGGGGTAAAAGACATTAAAATTCCTATACTTCTATTATTTTTTTAAATTAAGTCTTTACTTTTATTTAGTGACGTTTTAACTCGGTACTTTTATTTTAATAAAATTTGCACACTTTCATTACTCCAAACTTAAACTATAAAATCTCAAAGTAAATTGAAACTACAATAAACTAAGATATATGCATACGAAAATATAAATTTAAACAAAAAAAAATCTCAAATTTTTTATTAATGAATGTGACAATAGACTATCAGAAAATAAATTTTATTTACATTTACTATAATAGAATGGTGCACATTTTATTATGTTTTAATTAGATTTTATAATTTTATTATATTTTGAAATTGTTAGGAATGAATCACACCTCACAAGATTATAAAATAAATATAAGACTTGTAAATAAGTGGTGTTGAACTCAGCACATGCCAATTGGTCTTGTTAGTGAATTCCAACACTTTTCACTTAGAAGCCAACTTATGTATGAATCCATGCAATATGATAATAAAGATTAATGTCCAAACAAATTAGATTCTAAGATTCATATTCAAGTTCCAATTATTAGATTAATATTGATCTTAGTCTGGACCGAACCTGAAAAGAAGATGTCAATAAGTTTATTTGTAAGTAAGTGTCAACCTACCAAATGACTTTAGATCATATGCTAAGTTTGGTTACACTTGAGGGGTGTGTTAATAAATGAATTGGAAACTTACAAAGTTGTAAGTTTTATTAAAATAATAAAAATTTAATATCATAAAATAAAAGTGTTAAAATTAAATTAAAAAAAATATTAAAAATACAGGAATTTTTTCAAAAAAGAAAATTATTTTTTTTTTGTTTGCAATGAGTATTTTGTCAGTTTTATGATACTGATCTGATTTTAAAATTTGTCCCTGTTTAGCTGTTACGTGTATTTTAACTGTTCTGTGATATTGCTATGAAGCATTTTACTGTAGCCAAAACTTTTCCTTTTCTCATTTTTCCAACACGACATCCATCCCCAATCTTGAAGTGAAATTTAAAATTAATGCGTATGAGTTGGTCCATTTGCTTAATTAGGATAATTTTGATTGAGTTAGGACAGTCTGTAAAAAAGAAATAATAGTTAGAGGTGGTTAGA
>CAOJBK016350263.1:0-13538 GCA_948294925.1 Codiaeum variegatum | reverse complement strand
CCCCCCCCAACCCCCCACCCCACCCCCCCCCACACCCCCCCCCCCCCCCCCCCCCCCCCCCCCCCCCCCCCCCCCCCCCCCCCGCCCGGCCCCCCCCCCCGGCGCCGCGGCGTGTTGGTGTGAATTGATGTCTTAAAAAATTTTAGCACTTAAAAATAATTTTAAGCAAGATTAAGCTTTTTGAAAATCTTTCTCAATTAAAAAATAAGTGTGAGTAAGAAAATAAACTTCAATCACCGATTCACAAACAAAAATAGAGTAATAAATAAATAAAAATAGAGATTAGGAAAGAATTTCTCAATCAATTTATAGTGGTTCAGAGTCACGTCCTCCTATGTCTACTTTCTCAATCAATTCGATTGTGGTTCCACTATATCAATTGAAGCTTTACTGCTTCTAGTACTTTGGGTTTTTACCCTCTTTTACAATTGGAGCAAACAACTCCAATTTTGAAAGATTATAAGAATTTTTGCAAGTCAAAAGACCTGATTACAACTTGCTAGGATGAAAGAAGTACAATGAAAGCCTAGTTAAAGGTTTTTTAAACCAAAAGACTACAATGAAGATTAAGGTTTAAGAAACTAAGAAGGATTGAACTTTAAATCACAAGAAAATGCAAGAAAAAATTATTACAAAGTGAAAGGAATAGTTCTTCTATCTTGTTTGAAGTGTTTCTGATGTCCCTTATTTACGTTAGCCTTCAAAGAGCTAAAAAATAGCTTCTCAATGTTCAAATAGTATGACTGATGTCATCTTTAACCTCTCTGTCAGAGTTGGATACAATCATATGGGACTCTTGGATACTGGCATGTACGATTGGTGAGTTTTAATTAAAGTAGCCATTGGAATGGGTACGGGCTTATCCAAAACTCTAGGAGCAAAAGAGGTTGTACCACAAAGTGAAATAAGGATGAGGTCCATTATCAAAGTTGTAGGAACAGGAGCTGGGAGAGGGAATGATGTGCAAAGGAACAATGACGAAGCTGGAGGTAATGACATAAGGGAAGTAATGGGCAATAGAGTAGAGGCTAGCGAAGCCAGACATAGTAGGAAGGGAGATGATAGGAGAAGTCACTCTCATAAAGCTTTAGAAGGAAGACACTCCCATAGACACAAGTCCAAGAGGGAGGACAGGGACCAAGAAGTCTCTAGCCATCATGGTTCATACGCTATTGGAGAAAAAGTGAAAAGGTAGGTGGAAAATATAGCAACAACTAAGCCTCCTCAAAGGTGATACCTCACAATATGCATAAGGTCTCCCTTCGTAAGAAGAATTGTTGAGTTCTAAATACCCGAGAAATTTAAAGCCCTACAAATGATAAAGTATGATGGAAATAAGGAACCCAAAGCTCACATGCTAGAGTATAAACATTTAGTAGAGCTGTAGACTACTAAGGAAGAGACAGTTTGTATAACTTTCAAGGGTATCTTGGAAGGGGCAGCAGTGAAGTGGTATGATAGACTGTCCGAGGGGAGCATTGATTCATTTTGGGATTTTATATCCCTATTCCTATGCCAACAAGGGTTGTGGAGAAGATGGATCAGGTTCTGGATGAGTCTTTAAGGAACTTTATTATAAGGTTCAACAAGGAAACATTGAAGGTAGCTGATATTGATGAGCCAAGAGCAATAGAGGCTCTATAAAAATGCACCACTCACCAAGATTACTTCAAAGACCTTACCAAGAATTGTCATAGGATGTTAAATGAAGCCATGGATTGGCTGAATTTATACATTAAACAAGATGGTGCTTCCAGAGAGAGCTGATTCTATAAGAAAAGGAGGTTAGATAAATGTATCTCCTCTCATAAATGAACCAAGAAGACTGACATGCCTAGAGATGAAAGGCCCGAGGTGAGGTAAGGAACTAAGAATAAATAGCCAGAAACACCTCAAAGGGGGAGGTTTAACCCTTTAAAACTAACCCCCTTGAATGCAAAGCCATAAGTGGTGTTTATAGCCTTCCTGAACCAATGAATTTGGAAGAAACCTAGGCCCATCACTAAAGATCTGGACAAGAGAGATAGGTCTTAGTGGTGCAAATTTCACAATACCCATAAGTAAACAATAGATAAATATTACTCACTACTAAATGAGTTGGAAGCCTTCGAAGTAGCAGGTGAAGGTTGTACCCTCCAAATTAACATATACTTAATTGAATAAGAGAAAAGCTCTAAGAAGAAATTTATGGTAGGTAC
The DNA here is from genome assembly GCA_948294925.1 of Codiaeum variegatum. Lineage (NCBI taxonomy): Eukaryota > Viridiplantae > Streptophyta > Magnoliopsida > Malpighiales > Euphorbiaceae > Codiaeum > Codiaeum variegatum. The sequence goes on along the minus strand of CAOJBK016350263.1, from coordinate 11,340 downwards.
AATTAAATTGATCATATTCTTATATCAAGTATCTTTGGGGAAAAGAAAGTGTTGAATCTATTTGGATTAAAGTAAAAAATTGATAAAGTTGTAACCAACAAGCAAAACGTTGTGGAAAGCCATTGGAGATACTAGTTTAATTACCTTCGCTTAGTCATCCTTAGATATGCTAGGCATATGTCTGGAGGTCATCACACATAAGCTCAATGTTGACCCCGCATTTAGGCCCATAAGGAAAAGAAAAGATGCTTCGGGGTGGAGAGACATGCCGTTATAGATGAAGATGATGAGAAGATTAGTAAGGTCGGGTTTATCAGGGAGGTGCAATACCTAGACTGGCTTACAAACATGGTGCTAGTCAAGAAATCCAATGGTAATTACAAAATGCATGTATACTTCACTGATATCAATAAAGCCTTCCCAAAGGACTCATACCCCTACCTATGAAAGCTAAACTAATAGGTTAAATAGTAGGGTAAAAGTACTTATCTCTACTGGATGCGAAGCAAGGGTACCACCATATTCAGATGGATGAAGGGAATGAAGATAAGACCTCCTTTATCACTAAGAAGGGGATATACTACTATGTATTTATGACTTTTAGGATGAAAAATGTGGAAGCAACATACCAAAGGCTTATAAACTATATCTTCAAATAGCAGTTAGGCAAAAACCTCAGAGCCTAAGCTAATGACATGGTGCTGAAAAGAACGAGATTTGGGCAGCATATTGAGAATCTGAAGGAGGTATTTGGGTGATGGATTCTTACAACATAAAGTTTAATCCAAATAAGTGTGCCTTCTTTATACAAGTTGGGAAGTTCTTAGGTTATTAGGTTAGTGAGAGGGGTTTTGAGCTAAACCCAACAAAGTCAGAGCCACACTGGAGATGAGCCCTCTGAGGAATGTGAAGGAGGTATAGAAGCTGACAGGTAATTTGAAGGTTTTAAATAGGTTCATGTTGAATTCTAGAGGAAATACCTGCCATTCTTCAAGTAGTTGAGAAAGAATGATGGTTTTTAGTGGACAACAGATTGTTAGAAGGTAATGAATGAGCTTAAAGCCTTTTTAGCTTCAGAATAAATCCTCAGTAGACCCTTTCTAGGGGAGGAGTTCCACATTTACCTCTTTTCCTCTAGCATGCTGTCAATTTAGTGCTGGGTAAAGGAGAAGCAAGAGTCTAGAGACTAGTCTACTATTTCAGCAATGTGTTACAGGGAGCAAAAATAAACTATAGCCTACTAGAGAAGATGGTTTACTCCTTGGTGCACTTTTGCACATAATTCAAAGTGTACCTTACCTCAAAGCTCACTAACTAGTAGTGGTGATAGGTAAGCTTCTATAGAGGATTTTGCATAAGCTAGAGCTTTTAGGAAGGATGTTATGCTGATGAGTAGAGTTGGGAGCATACAGCTTACAGTATAAGCCTCTATCGACTATTAAAGCACAAGCTTTGGCAGATTTTATCTTAGAGACAATACCATTAATTGAGAGGCTAGATCTAGCCCCGAGCCAATAGGCTCTCAAAGGTCACACAATAGCCAGTAAACTTCCTTGGTTCTGGTGCTAAGTGAGAAACCCGGAAATGGTTAGCCCATTGCTCGCTAATTGTTCTTCGACATCAACTGCCTCTGAAGGAGATGCCATTTACACCCGTTTCACTAGGGTAGCTTGAGGAATAATTTATGCTGACCTCTTCTCTACAATCATCCCCCCCTGCTCCTACTTGCTACGAGGCACTAACTTCGCCCTCATAAGGACTATATTCAATAGTGATGACTCTCTCTAGAACCCTAGTATATTAAGTTGCAGCCTTCACCCTTTCTTCTTCTTTAACTTGGTTGGTGGCATTAAGCAGGGCATCCAAGGCTTGGTTTCCATAGTAGTCAATAATCAAATTATGAGGCCCCCTCTTGAGATATGGGATATGAGGGATCCATAGGTCATTATCGTCAACATCGAGCCCTTCCTCTACAATAAGCTCGTTGCACATCTCTGGAACCAAAGAAGCCCTTTCACTTATGGAGTGAGAGATAGCCTCCCTACCTTCTACTTTAATAACTCTTTGGGGGGCTATATACCTCACTCTTTTTACTTACTAGCCTCCCATTTCATCAGATCCCTCTTATGTGAACAAAATCGTAAGGTTAGAGGATGGCAAATCATGAATAAGGAGACAAGAAAAATAATAAATGCAAGTGGAAATCTTACCAATTACTCCTCATCGTGGGGCACCGATGTGAAGGCCTGGCTTTTGGTAAAACTGTTTCATTTGAACCTTTATCCTCTCTTTCATTAGCTCGGGATGAATAATTTAGAGAGGAGTAGTAGTGAAAGCAGGTTTCCTTCTATGCCACTCCTCAGCCAACCTCCTTAACACCTTAGACAATTGAGGAGAAGAGGAAGGGGAAGGGGAAGAAAGAGATGAAAAATTAAAAAAAAAAAGTAGAAGAAGTAGACAATTCCATACCTCTAAACAATCTTTCCCTAGTAGCCTTAGGAGTCTCCCCCTCTAGAAGCCTTTAGGCTGAAGGTTCTACTATCAAAGCCTTGCCTAGTAGGAGCCCTTCTCAAAATCTTCTTAATAGATAAATTCCCCCATCAAGACAATGTCTTCCAAGCTTAGGAGAAAGAAAGAAGGTGAAAATAATAGTAGGCATCTACAAGTACATTCCCATCGTTGACTTCCCTGGCGTGCTTCATGTTATAACCCTGTTAAAAGAGTCTTGGTCAGGAATAATTTGTTCAAGAAAGTTAACCATTATCTTTTCAACATCTCAAAAGCTGGGACATCACTTAAGAAGGTTATCATGGATAGTAGACTGAATGGTCAAATCAAACTTTTTGGCCTTCCCTTGCCAGAAAGGCTGCTCAAGAGCATTTTTCTCCGCGTTCCACTCTGATGCTGGAGGCCACTTAAGGAGCCTCTTAATTTTTTTTACATCTCTGAAACTGGAGAAGAGACCTCTTCTCCCTGGACATTATCTACCTTAGGAGAAGCAACAATTACATCCTCTTGGGCCCTTATAACAGTTATCCTTTCTCCAACCTTTGCAATGTGCAAAGCAGCAACATCCCTCCCCTTTTTAAAAATGGACCTCAGGAACTTCAAATTCTTCTTCCGTTACCCCTTCAAGCTCCTGCATCTCTACCTCTCCCTCCTCAACATCTTCAACTTCCAATTTAGTGGCAACTTCACCTTAAGAATCCGAGCTTAAGTCATCCTAACCTTCTTTATATTGCTTTAAAAACCTATAGGGCTTGATCTCGGGGTTGATGCCCCTTACCCTAATAATTTCATGGTACTCCTTGTCAGTCTAAAGCCTCAAGGCTCTAGTGAGGAAGCACCTGATAGATTAACTTTTATGCATAACTACTTAATCTGAGCTACCGAATCTTGGTTAGCAACCTTCACTATATCATCATTCATAAGCTTTGTAAAAGCAGAAAAAAAAGGGGCTCATTCAAATGGAGGCAGAAGATAACACAAAAAAATGGAAAAAACTAAACTTTCTTGAAGACCTCTTTATCTTAAGGGGGTAGGCCGAGACCATATGATGCCTTCACAGAAAAGAAGACTCCAAGATTTTATCCCTGTTGAATATGCGATAACAGAGAGCAAGTTCCTTGATCCCTCAAGCATCTAGCTCCGAGAGTTTAATCTTGAACTTCTCCATTTTCATGAGGCCCACATATGCCAAACTAAAGTCGGACCCCTCTTTTCTTGCCACTAAGAGCTTAACACTTTAATAATAAGAAAATTTTTCTCTTTCACCCCTTAATCTTATTACCCTTCTTAGTGAATAAAGTCTGGTTGGGCCTCTTCAAGAAGCAACATAAGTACTGTTGCGTTATCTTTCAGACTTACGGGCATTTCAGAGGAGAATTTCCTCAATTGTATGAATATTAACTTCTAATCAAATGGGGCAGATTCCCAAACTCCTTTTCCATAATTCGTTTGGATTTAATGAAATTTGAATTGCAAATGAAAATAAAACTTGTAATTGAAGAGTGCAAAGTTTGTTGTATTGATTCTTTGGAAAATCATGATTATAATAAACTAAAACATTGAGAAAGGTTAAAAAGATAATGATGGTAAAAGAAAGTTTCATCTTGACGAACAACTAGAGTTAAAGCTAGAAATCATAAAATTGATTAATTCGATTGTTGATTGTTATTGTTGAGTTGATATTTTGATGCATTGATGATTGGTTGTGTTGATAAAGTGTGTTTGATAATTGGATGTTTGTGTATTTTCTCTACCATTGTTACTTTTATATCTTTCAGAAACCACTTCCTCATCCAGTACATGAAAGGCCAACAGTCTCTCTGAGAAAGTTAATGCATTGTTACCTGACTTTGCTTGCAAGACTCATTCTCTAGAATTTTTAAATGATTTGATGCCTAGTTATAAAAAATTAGGCCTTTCAATGGGCTTGGTGATTTCTTAGGACATTCATCCAAAAATTAATTAATTAAATTAATTCTTTTAGGTCGTTGATAAAAAAATTAACTAATTCAATTAATTTTATATTTCAAGCCCAAAATTTATTTTTAGGCATAAACAATGCCTCCCACATATTATAAGCTTGGTCCAAAGCTTATAAACATATAAAATATGATTTTTCAAGCTTCAATTTCCCCAATAGTGAGATCCAAAGTGGCCTATAACCCATATCACAAAGATTTTATAGCCTGTGTTAACAAATGGATCCATAGAGAGTGGAAAAGTAACTATCAAGCTTGTATCAATCAATAGGAACATTCAAAAGAGTGGACTTTATGGGCTTCAAAATTTTGTGCGTCAAGTTCCTCATAAAAACCTCTGTAAAACCCTCCTCAAGAAAAAAATTCTCCATCTCTAAATTCAAGTTAAAAAATCCCTTAAATGCTAATTCCCAAAATAAATTCCCACTTAAATTCACATGTATTCCCCAAAAATTCCAAATTTCAAAATCCTCAAAACCCCTTTCCTAAAATAAATTCTTTATTTTCCAATTTTGGTTCAAAATCACCAAAATAAAATTTTCCTTTCCTCTTCCCTCAAAAGTCCATTGGTACCACCTCCAACCGTCACCGTGCTCAATCATGACTGGACCCATAGCAACCGACATTATCGAAGCACCACCAGCCACCTTCGTATGCCAGACAAGAGTAATAACAAATGTGAAAGCATGCACAATAGCTCACGTGAACCACTGCTCGCACGTTTGATCTCACCTCAGCTACCCAACTCACCATTGCATGATTCCAGTGCCGCCCATCACTAGCCACTCAGCACTGTAGGAACAACAAGCAGCATCAAACAACAGCACCATTGTGCTACAGGGAATGAGTTGAGGAGCAGCATTAGCATTCTTATGCTTGGAAGATCAGGCATGTCTTGCCACCACATGCTGCCTGCCCAAACCACTGCCTACCATTGCCAGCTCTTACATATCAGAGTAGGGCCAGGCAGCAACAACAATAACAGCGAAGTAGACGCAACTTTGGGGCTTTGGGAAAAATTTCTCAGAAAAAAGATTCAAGAAATTTTGTTTTCAAAATTCGATTAAAAAACTCAAACAAGAATTTTTCATAAGTGTACTCCAGGAGATCAAGAGGTAAGATTTCAATTCTGTTTGATTTTTCTTGAATTTTGTTCTTGGAGAATTTGTTGAAATTGACTGAGGAAATTGTTAGACTTTGTGAATTCTGTTTAATTTTATTGAATTTTCCATGATGAATAAGCAAATTTTAATAATTTGATGCTAAAATTGATTTGAAAAACTTGATTTCCCTAGGAAATTTGATTTTGAACTTGTTAGACTAAAATACTATGATGTTGAGATTTGAGTTCCTCAAGAAAATTGTCACTGCGTTATGTGCTGCTTGAATTTTCTCTGATATTTTACATGCTTGCCAGATTTTTGTTGTTCATTTGATAAAAATAATTGAAATAGACCTGAATGCACAAGCTTTCTCAGGCAAAAACTTTCAGAATTCAATTTTCCCCTGTGGAAGTTCTAGAAATTTAAACTAGAAATTGGTCCTTCATCTAGCAAAAATGTCAAATTTTCAAAATTTCTTTCTGATGAATTGGTTTAAATACTTTAAATTGACATTTTCATCACCAATTCCCTAGACAATAATAGCTCCGACAATAAAAATCATAGTAGCACTTTGTAATATGCCATATTTCATAAAGCTTCAGCATGTTGTCAGTATAACAGTAAACATGCTAAATTTTCCTAATGCATTAAATCTTTCTATGATATTTGATGCTTGATATGAACACTCATCAGGAAAATTAAGCAATATTTGCCAAATTTGGTAAGTTATTGCATACTTTGCCATGAAGCAGTTGTTGAATTAATTCACTATGAATGAGTATTTCATGATTTTAGAATTTTGACCCAATTCAAATTTTGATTTTTAAGAGAAATGAGTCACCAAGTAGGACCCAGTAGCTTAAAGGCTCGAACAGTAATTCAACTGGTGAGCTCACAAACCTTCAAACTCATGTAGCTTACTTATTACCAATTTCCTTAAACAGATAGCAACACTTCCTCCCTCACCACTCGTTGATATTCTTGATGAATTATGAATTTGAGGTAAATTACATTATTTAAGTAAGAATTCATATGTTTTACCATGTGTATACTTATGCATACTTCCTCAACATAATGTGAAGATTGAGATAGTAAAAGACACCGAAATCGAGTCTTGTCCCCAATTTTTTGGATATCAGGCAAGTATATTATGGCTTCTGACTCAATTTCTTCAGATGATTAGCATTTACTGACCATAAATTTTCTCTCTTACGCAAGGGCTTTACTTATAAAAGCAAGAACCACAAAGTATTGTATTGACTTCCATACCATATAGCCTTATGCTACAAGGAGCCCAACTCTTCTTTACTTAGGGCTTACTGATGAGATGATTTACCACTTTGATGTAATAACACCTAATGCTAGGAATCCATGGGTAAATCCTATTCTAGAGTAGAGTTGGTGGGTTCATCGGTTGAAGGAGCACAATAGCCACAAGTGGGAGTGGCTAGGCATCTCACGATTAATCGATATGACTTTAAGGGATGTGAACTATATGTCTGAGGTTCTTACCATAATAATGAGATTCTGGACACGAAGTAGTAGTACATTCATTTTCCTATTGGGCATATGATTGTCACCTTGCTTGATGTATTTGCTATTAGGGGGCTACCTATCCTAGGGAAGGACATAGTACGCTTGATTGATGAGAGACATTTCCCCAAGCTAGATTGTACTTCAAGGACCTTTAATTCATATAATGATGCTATTAGGAAGTATACAAACAAGGAGGGGACAACGAATTCTGAGGAACATGTCACTTTTTTATGGGTATTATTGTGCAGACACATTGTTTGGCCCTTCCTCAGGAAGACTCAGTGTTGAGTATGTACCTCTTGCACAAGCCTTGGCTCATGGATATCATTATGCACTAGAGGCCATATTCTCAGGCAATTTGTATTCACATATGAGAAGTTGTGTAGAGCAGGATCCAGTGAAGCACTTGAGTGGAAGCTTGTGGTTTCTCCAGTATTGGTTGTTGGCGAGTTGGGTGATTATACCTCCCAGCCACCTCTTTCGTCTAATTTTGACATTGGGATTCATATATTGAGTAGTGAGAGTTCTTGGACAGAGAGGGAGCTTAGGTCCTTCTTCACTAAGATGGAAAAGAAAGAGTAAAAGAAATTGTGTCCTTTCATCAATTATTATGATAAGCTAATTTGGCTTTAGTTCTTTTTTTCATATCAGGATTTGATAAAGTAGCAGATTTTCTATAGAGTGACTTCTCTAAGACCTCTTATCATTGATGCAATGAATGCTTTCAGCCCTTGGGGTGGTTTGGCCTACACCCCTTCAGGCTTTGAGTTATATATGCCCTTCCTCTGTGTCCACCAGTTTAGTCTCCTATTAGGTGTTCCTCCTAATATCATTGATGCCTCCATCATCCCCTTATATGGTGTAGATCTGACTACATGCTCTATGGATGATATATTGATGTGCTTCTGCCACTAACACCTGCAAGTGCATGGGTCATATCAAGTAGTATAATCGGATGAGTCTTGGTATTATTCTCCCAAGGGAATTGTGTATGTTTGATCAACTAAGAATTAACTCAATCTCCTACTCTATTGTTTAGCTCACCAATTTTTTGGGTTAATTTATACTAAAAACTTAAACTTTAACTAAGCTAACTAAGCAAGTAAAAGGAAATGCAAAACTCAAGATAAACAATCAAGAGTGGAGAGCGTTAACCTAGATTTTGACTCATATTTAACCAATTTGCATGGACAATAAAAAACTCAATAGAAGTTTCAATCAATCATTAAGTGGGTTTTTCACAAAAAGCTAGGTTTAATCTTTTCTCAAGTGATTAAACACCTAATTCCTAAGTAATAGAAGTGAATCTCTCCTAACTTCTATTCAATTATAAAAAGCATTAAGATTTAAGTGAAAAATAAACCCTAGGTATTTATGCATCTATCTCTAGCAAAAATGAAAAACCCATATGATTTTGAATGTTCAAGGTCCAAACTTTCTATCTCTAGTAAAGTATGAATGATAAAAAATCATTAACAGGCATGCTAATGATGATGAAAAGCAGAAATGCTAGATAAAAATCATAAATTGATGAGAAATCTTAACATTAATTGAGTAAAGATGTTGATTAATCCATACAAATGATAACTACTTGTTTAATGCAGGTTGATAATGAGTATTTGGCTCATAACTATAAGAAAATAACAAAACATAAAAAGAGAAGAGAGAGAAACTAAGAAACCCATGTTTATTCCTAGCTTAATCCTCTAAAATCTTGATACCCTTATTGATTCTTGCTTGAAATTTGATGAATTCGTGCTATCCTCTCTCAAAGTTGCCTCATTGGTCTCTATTTCCACGTACTTGGTTGCATTAGGGTTTTTCTAACTCTAAAAACCAAGAACTCCTTTTTTTTTTAGTTGCAGATTGGCTTTTATACTGCAGATTTCTACGTGATCATAGACACCACTCATGGGTGTGGGCATTGCCTGTGAGCTCCCAAGGCAATTTTTCATGAGAAACAGTAGCCGTATAAAGACTCATGGGATCTAGTCATGGCCATGAGGTCTGCCTATGAGTCATGCCTCCTTGCTCTTTGCCTTGATCATCAACAAACAATAGACATGCCTTGGCTTACATGCATTAGTCATGCCCATGAGCCTACCTGTGACTACCTAAAATGCTTGGTTTTTGGTGTTTTTTAATTAGTTTGCATGCCAACTCTGAAGTATTTGGCTACTTGGCTTTGGATCAGTGCTTTAACTTGGAAGTACTAAAAATAAACTGGAACAAGCAAATTAAATACAAATTCATATGGATAATGGCCAATAAATGGGGTAAAATCTAGGTATAATTGGCCATTATCAAACTCTCCCACACTTGTCTTTTTACTTATCCTTAAGCAAACAATAAAACACAAATTCCAATAGATATTTTTCTAAGACTCGTAAATTGAGACAAAAGAAAAAGGTAAAAATCACTAGAATAGATATCCATTTTTCAAAAACTTTAGTTTCATGACTATACGAGGAACACGACCGTCGAGTTCGGAGTCCATGAAGGCACTGTTCTCACAATCTAGCTCCAAGGTAATCCAATCACATAATCAACTGCCTAGTCCCAAAAACATGGCTAACATTGAGTCATTCAACCTAAGCATTCCTTGAGTTACCTAACTAATCTTTCTTGGATACCAAAATTTTTCTCTGTTTTGTAAAAACAATCATGATATTTTCAATTTTTTTTCAGGGACCTGACTTAGCTGAACCTGTCACTAGCCTTTTGACTCGAAGGTAAATGCTTTCTAGTGCCGACCACTGCTTACTCAACACATACTTGTTTAGCCTGTTACCATCACTATTCATGGTTTTTCTTTTAAATATCGCTTTTTGCAATACGAAACCTGTGGAATTAATCATAATTTTTGAAGTCCCATTTTCTTTTTATATAATTTTTCATGAATGCACTTATTTTTTATTTTTTATTTGTTTCCTAAGAAGATCAACCAAGCTCTCAAGTATTAGCTCTAGTTTTCAAACCCAATTCATGCCAATGAAAAGGACTAAAATTTAGCGTTGACTGAACACCCTAGAGCCTAGTCATAGAAATTATGACAAGTGAACTCCTACTATCAATTACTATGTTCAAAGTTTAATAAAAAATACTAAAGTTAATGTGAAAACTAGTATCTATGAGAGTGATTTTTTTAAAAAAGTTTTTGTCCAATTTTAGAGTCCTATCAAAATGGCCAAATGGAAACTGTAGGTGTTGTGCTTAGCTTTGTTGATCCCATTTTAGGCATCATTCATTAGAAAAAAAATCAATCACAAAAATTAATCATCATACAATCATGCATGCATGTAGTAGTTCACCCCCCCATACTTAAACCACACATTGTCCCCAATATATGTAAAAATAATAAATAAGAGAAGGGGGAAGAGTACTGCCCTGAAACGAAAGGTATCCAACCTTCCCAAAGATTACAATTTGAGCTAAAGTAGAAATTTATGCTAGAAACCAAGTTTAGTGTTGGTTTCACATTGAAATCGCAAAATGATTGCACAAATTAATATTCAAGCATTAAAAAGAGTAAAGGAAATTAAATATCCAACATAAATAATAAAAAAGTACAAAACACAATAAATATAAAGAAATAAAGTAAAGTATGCGTAAAAGAGAGAGTCCTCAACCAAGAGAGCTAGAAGGTATCGCTCAAGGAGTGGTCATCATCCTCACCCTCCTCTTTTAGATCAGTATCAGTCTCTTTCTCGATCTCAGCATAAGCATTGGATTATGAGGCAATGGCTATCAAGCTACTTGAATGTGTCTCTGTCTCTGGCTCATGCTCACAACCTCCTTCTCTGGGGTGGCAGGGGTCATTGTTGAAGTGTGTGGGACTGAAGAAGATGTACCGGAAGAAATTAGAGATGGTGGTAATGGTAGAGTTGGCTATACTGTGGGGGACTTTGATTTCTTTAGTTTCCTTAATTTCATCTTCTTCTAAATCTTGTTCAGAACCTTAGAGAACCAGTAGCGTTGTTGATGCTCCTCCCGAAGCTCCTCTAAGATATCTTGTTGCTGCCTTTGAAGGCACTCAATATCCATAAGGATGCGTAGCATGCTATCCTCTACACTGAGCCTCAGGGCAGCAGAAGAAGAAGGCCCCACTAAAGAAGATGGCCTTGTAGAAGGTGGTGATAAGATGAAGCTTGAGCATAAGACTTACTTTTTTTTTTCTCATATAACATGTTTTTGATGCACTCTGTGTCGAACAC
>CAOJBK016350230.1:0-11439 GCA_948294925.1 Codiaeum variegatum | reverse complement strand
TCCAATGAGAAAGGATTCAAGCTTCTTGAAAAGAGCTAGAGAAAAAGCTTTTGGGAAAATCTCGGTATGTCTCAAGCTAGAGGCTTCACATTTGGGGAGCTTAACGAAGGAGGGCGAGAGGTATTCATAAGTTCTAACCCTTCTTTATTTTTATAGTGTTTTGCATAATAATTGGAAAGATTCTTGATGTTGAATATAGGTCCATCTTAAGGTTTAGTAATTTGTCAAAGAGTTTATTGAATATCTAAACCCAACTATATCAAAAGTGTTTTGGCATGGTAAATATTTCAAAAAGTTTTGAAAACTAAAAAACCGAGTAACATCGGATTTTTGCGAAATATATTTAGCGCTGGTGCTACTGTCTAGCAGCATTTTGTTTAGTAGTGCTGCTGGACAATGTTGTTGGAGCTGTTGTCCAGCAGTATTTTATCCAACAGAGCTGCTGTCCAGCAGCACTCTGTCCAGCAGTGCTGCTGGACAGTGCTGAAATTTTGATTTCTTCTTTCACTGTGTGACTCCGTATTCGCCCTTCTAAGCCACCATCTCCATTTCTTGTGAGAAGCTTCAATCTACCATGGTTTCGACGAGAGCCTTCAGGACAAATTACACTAGGAAACAACCGATTTACCCTCAAAACTCTTATATATGCCTCATCTTTAATGGATTCACACAAAAATGTAGAGGTAAAATCGAGTTGTTACCTGAGTAACCGTTTTAGACCTAGCAAGAAAAGATCCAGCCACCACCCAGTCGTTTGTCGAAAATAGATTTGTCAGACTCGAGGAAAAGCAAACCTCGACGAAATCCTTCACTGAATCACAAAAAAAAAAAAAACTACCATAAAAGGCAAAGATACAATGTTAAATGGTAGAAAACAAAGATCCCAAAAATAGAATTTATTATGAAAACTCAAATCTGGAACTACTAAAGAAGAAAACTAAAAGAGAAGTTGAAGAAAGTGGTACTCCCGCTGGTAGCCATTTCCGCTGATGGTTTCCCCAGTTGAAACCCTAGGTAGCGCTGTCAAGTTTTGAGAGAAAAGAGATGAGGGAGTTAAAAGAGTATGATATAATCCTAGTTTTTTTAACATCTTTACTTTGAGTTACTCTAATCCTCCTTTTATACATACATAATTACAAGCAAAAAAGATTTTTTTTTAAATAACAAACTAAAAATACCATTTAAACAAAAAATATGTATACGTATGTGTGAATCCTAATTTTTGTACTATTAAATCTGGCCCGTTAATACGAGACCAATAGTTCAAATCGCACTCAAATCGAACATCATACGGACCTAGAAAATCTAAAAAATCAAACCGAATCAGACCGGATCGGGCTCAAAAATTAGGCCCATACGTTTAGGTCCAAACGCATGCATTTTGAATTTTCTGACCTGATTTTCTATAAAAATAACCCTCCAGGTCAGTTTTCAGACAGTTTTTTAGACACTTTTTGACACTCTTCCAAATGCCCTTAGACTTACCAATTCGACTCCAGATGCTCCCAAACACTCACCAGACACAAAAATTCACACCAAACAGATCCAAAAATACTAGAAACACTCAACTTTCACAAAAAATGTTCGTATTCTGATCATTCAGATGGTTCAATTTCCACGAGTTCAGTTCAGGCAGACAGTCAGTAGTCCAATCCGAACACAACTGAGACATGGTTCGAGCTTATCAAGCCTTTAGAAAAGCCACTCCTAAAATCCTACAATCCAAAGGTAAATTTGGTATAGTATGCTCTAATCCCTTTTGGTTCTGAATTAAGCCCTAAAACTGATATTGCATTTTCATTGTCAAATAATTATTTTTCTGAACTAGTTAAAGTCTTTAAACTAATATGACATTTTTGTTATCAAATAATTATTTTTCTGAAATAATTATCGCCTAAAATAAACTTAGGCAAAATCACACCTATCAAAATAATTTTTCATAAATCAAATGTTAAACGAATTAACAACCTACTCAATTAATCATTTTTTAAAAAATGGATTAGCTTTTGAACTGACCAAACCACCACCCAATGTTTTTCAGAACAACCCAACCCTTCGCGAGAAGGGAGAACAATGTGGGGCTTGATTTCCATTCAACGGGATATGCTGGCAAGACTTCTAACGGCTTCAACTCCAAAATGCATTTTTTTCTTTATTTATTTTTATTATTTTTGTTTCATTGTACGCGTTGCTATAATCGTTTGTATTGTTATCATTCCTATTATAGATTTATATTGGAGAATGTGTGCCCTTCACAGATCTATCGATTGGAGAAGGGATTCCCCTATTAATTTGCCATTTTGTAATGTAATTAATTTTATTCATTTTCTTTGGGGATGCGTGCCTTCCCTAGAACTTACAGTGGGCTAGAGGAAGGACCCCTAATTTTCTTTATATGATTTTATTGCTTTATGGATGTCAAGCATAATTATCTATTCATGCATCATTATCTGCCATGCTTAGCTGTACACGCATCACATGATATGCCAAATATATGAAAACCTATTTAAAACCAAAACTGTACATTTTCTTAAGCTAAAATATGTTTAGAACTTTAAAAAAAATGCTTTTTCTAAATTTTTTTTATTGAATCACAAATCTCTGAACCCAACTATGGTTCAAGGACCAACCTTTTCTAAAACTGGGTAAATATTTATATTTTCTTAAAATTGGAGTTTATTAAATTGGTTTCTTAATTACCTAAGAATAAACCATTTTCTTAAAGATTAGGTGGTGACTCTAAACACATCACACGTGCACACCAACAGACACATGTGGAGTGTACAAATGTGGGACCTGACCACAACCGTGACGCCATGTGCAATCCGACCCCTCATGGTCGGTTTCCTTGAGCCATAAACTCAAAAGCACCCTGGGAAATCCTGTGAGCTTTGGACGGGGCCTCACAGCTAGTGACTCCACTAGGGATGTTTGAAAACTGACAAAAATTTAAGTGGATTATTTTTTGATAAAAATATCTTTTGGCTTAAGATTGTATGGAAGTAGGTTTTCATGCATCACTTCACATGTTCCCTTAGCTTAGGAAAACTCGGATAGAGAGTAACATTGAGTGAGCTTCCCTTTTTAGGACTCCTTTATCGATAATGAAATCATCCAACTCCAACGCATTTCCTTCAATCCTTTCGGTTGGGACAATGAAGTCGCACATACCATCAGACTCAAGAAAATCTCTTTGATTAATAATTGGTTAGGTATATTGCACCTCTAGTCACTGGGGAAACTTTAAACCACCAAACTCTCATGTAATGATTGGAGTTAATCCTAGCTCTCATATACCCTAAAGACTCTGATATAACATTCATCATGAATCCTTTTTCATTTATGCATATATGCATGTATAAATCACGACATCCAAAAATATGAAATTGGATAAAGTGAACTATTCCAGACCAAGTATCCTAAAAACACTTACCTTTTTCATACCTACCTTCCTGCCATTGGCTTATTTTTTAAAAACTGATACCCCACCTTTTCTTTTTTCAAAGGTCAACATGTCCAATATTGGATATATCCCACCTACTTCCATTACTGCTCCCACCTGCTTCCACGGTTGCTGATGCCACTGCACCACCCCCACCTGTTTCACTAGCTCCTCCTACTGACATTATTGGGATGATTGTTGAGATCATGAGAAGGCAAGATGAGGCCCTGAAAACTCAATAAGAGGCTTTAATTGTAATGATGTAAGCCTAAGAGTAGACCATTATAGGCAAAGTCCAAGCCATGTTGGCCCAGCTTGGAGTTCAATCCATCAACCATGCCTCTACTTCTGGAAAGGAACTTCTAACTTATGAAGTAATTATTATGACTCCCTAAGCTGAATGTAGAGCCATTACCCAGACTAACCATGTTGTGGATCCTTTCCTAAAAGGGGCCCAAGATGACCCATTTGTGAAAGATATGATGTAAAAATATGAGGACACATAAAAGACCTTAAATGACTTCAAGAAGAAGGAAAATGTCTTAGATGTGAAAACATTGAGTTCCTTTCCAAATGCCATACTTTGAGAAGTTCGATGGCACTTCCTGCCCCAACACCCACCTAAGGATTTATGATGGGACACTTCAACCCTTAGGCATCGAAGGCAAGCTCTTTGCTCAGCTCTTCTAACAATAGCTTACTTGTGTGGCTTTGAGTTTGTTTATTCAATTAGATGAATCTTAGAAACTGACTTGGGAGTCCATCTGTAATGAATTTGTAAAATAGTATTCTTATAATCAAGAGATTGATATTAAGAAGAGGGACTTAGAAACCTTAAAATAATTGGCTAAAGAAACATTTTCTACTTTCATAGCTAGATGGAGGAAGAAAGCCTCCCAAATGGTAAACCGACCATCAGAATCGGAACAAATTGACATCATTGTAAAAAATTAATTGCCTATATACTGAGAAAAATTAATGACACAATACCTCTCTGGCTTTAAAGCATTGGTAAATGTAGGCACTTGCCTTAAAGATGGGCTTGAATATGGCCTCCTCAAGAATGAAAACTAGACCTCGTCCTCCCACTACAAAAAGACCAGTTCCACTCAAAAGGAAGGCGGGGTCAATGCAATCTCATCCCACAAACCTATCCAAATCAAATGAAGGGAATTTTTCAATTTAAGGGGATTAACACTGACCTATCTCCTGAAACAATACTTAGAAAAGGGTGCATTCCAACCCCTAGAACCTAAGCCTATTCCTAATTCCTTACCGAAGAAATTTAACATGTCTGAAAGGTGTGATTACCATCAAAGGCCAGACCATAAAACTAATGATTACAAGGCCCTTAGGCACAAGATCCAAGATCTAATTGATGGTAAAGATATCCTACTACCAACTGCAAACATTGGCATAAACCCTCTCCTTGAGCATGATGTGAATTCAATCTTAGTTGAGTTTGATGAGGGGGGATTTAACACACCTTATCACTAATACAATGCCTCTGACTAATTTCCATTACACTAGAGAGGACTTGGCTTCTTTAGGGAAGTCTTTCTCCCTAAATTACTTCCTCCTGGTTGGCTAACCTTCCTTAGGGAGGTCAATCCCTAATGATTATTGTTGTGTCATCCTTGACCTGAGAAACTTGGGAACTTAAATAGATGCTATTACTAGAAGTAGGAGGATAACACAGGCACCTATTGCTACTCCATTTGCAAGTCGACCTGTAACCCAAAACAAATGAACTCTTGAACTTGAAGAGGATCCCATAATCAAACAGTTGAAGAAGATCCAGGCTAATATTTCCATCTGGAGCCTGCTCATGTCATCTTATCCTCATCGCCAAGCTCTTTGTAAGGCGTTGAGCCAGTGTCAAACTTCATTGGACATATCTCTAGAGACTCTAGTGGCATCCATCACCAGTTCTACAAAAGGAGCATCAATCTCTTTCTCTGACCATGAAATCCCACCTGGGGGACCACATGTTTTTTGTGGAATTTTACATATTTTGCCCTAAAATTTGAGTTTATTTATATCCCAAAAATTTCATTTAATGTGTTTGTTAGGTGATTTTTAGAGAAATTTAGGAATTTATGTGAAAATGAAGTTATTTGATCAAAAGATGGAGTTCTTAAGCTAACGGATTTGAAAGGAGCAAGATTTGGAGTGCTTTTGTTTTAGGGTTTTGAATCATTTTACATTGGCACAAGCCACACGGTGACTTCGTGTGCTTTCCTCTGATGAATTGAGCCTGAAATTTTGAGAAACAGATACTTGCACTAGGTAATGCAGGGGGAAAGATGCTTTGTGCACGGGCCGAGCGACACAGCGAAAATCTGTCAGCTTTGACACTTTTTAGTATTTTAAGCATAACTTAAGTTACAAATGTTCGATTGAGGTGCGTAAGATATTGTTGAAAATTTAAGAGAAAGATACACAATTTTTATGAAGACTAAAAAGTCTAATTTCAACGTTTTTTAGTCCAAAATTATCTCACAATCCAGAAGTTTTTACCAGTGTAATTTTTATTATGAGTTTTGAGTTATTTATTTCCTATTTGGATTAGAATTCATGTCCAAATCAATTTAGGAACTTTTAGGATATTTTAAGAGGTTTCCTATTCAAAGGTGTACCTTGGCCCTCAAGGATACACTATATAAAGGGTTTTAAAACTTGATTTGAAGATTGGAGGAGAGATTGGGAAGAGCAGGGAGGATATTCTCAGTTGTATTGAACAAAGATTTATTTTTCATTGTTTTATTTAGTTTGTGTTAAAGCTTGAAGTTGAATTTCTCCAATTATATTGGATTTTTCTACTTTTAATTGAGGTTATTCTTAACTTTAATTGATTTAATTCTAGGTTTTCTTTGCATTAAGGGTCTTAAGCATGATTTCTTTTAGAATTATTGTGAATTTGTTGAGTTCTAAATCAGTCATGAAGTAAACTTAGTTTTTTCTAGAGATTGAAGCATGAAATAGTCTTGATATGATTAATGGCTGTGAATTTTATTATTAGGTTTAACTTTTGCTTAATTGAATTAAATTAATGATTATAAACAAATTACTTAATCACCAATTAGTTTAATTAGGGTTTGGATGATGGAGCGAGAGTGAAAGTCTAAACCTGAAACTATTCAATTGAAATTCTAAAACGAATTGAGTTTGTAACTTTAATCTTAAATCCTTTGATTAATGCACATTTTCTCTAGATTACATCTATGAATACGATAGCTAGGCTAGGGTAAGCTTTAAATGAAGGATTGCATTGAACAATGGATTGTTAAACCTAAGTAATAGAATTAATAGTTTAATATCATAAAGGATAGATTATGGATTGTCAATTTCTCCAGACGTGTTCATATCATTGCATTCTTATATTCATTATTTTTTTAAAATTTAATTATTTATTTACTTTTCAAATCAAAACCAAAAATCTCTTTTACTTTTAATTTCACTTCAAGAAATAAATTAATAAAGCTTAACAAACCATAATAATTAGTCCTCGAGAGATATGACCTTAGGTTCTCATCCTATGCTATGATAGCCCGTATACTTGCGGTAGTTATTTGTTAGTATATTTTGAGATGAACACCGTATAATGATTCCTTTTACTTTATAGTCATTACAAGAGAGAAAATTGTCTTATTGACTTTGGTCAACAACGGGTCCACACTCAATGTATGCCCGCTGAAGGTTGCAAGCTGCTTAGGGTTAAGTGCTGCTGATTTCACCCCTTTTGACTAAATTGTACGGGCTTATGACAACTCAAAAAGAGAAGTTCTTCGGGTGGAAACTTTGACAGTCACCATGGGCCCAACAAATTTTAAAATACCATTTCAAGTCATCAATGTGCCATCATGCTTTAATCTACTTTTGGAGAGACCTTGGATCCACCAGGCTAAGGCTCTTCCCTTAACCTTACATCAACGGGTTAAGTTCCCACTGAATAATGGTATTGTAACATTCAAGATTGATACATCCGACAAATCTGAAGTCCCAGACAGTGTCCGTATCTTAGAAATGCAACCTGAGTTATTGGCATATCCTTTATTCGATTTCTCATTTTTGCAGTTCATTGAGGTTGCTGATGATCTAAAAGAACCAATCTCTTTAGACTTTGATCCATACTATAATCTGATGATTGGGAACATCCTCAAGCACATGGCCTATTTTCTTGGAATGGGCCTAGGTAAGAACCAGCAAAGGATGAAGTCATTTGATGAGTATCCATCCTCCACCCCGCTATTTGGCTTAGGCTATATACCCATCAATGATGAAATTGAGGAGGCAAAAGCCCAGGCAAGAGAAAGGTTTCTAATTGCTATCAAAGGGGGTGACGTTGACTATCCCTTAAAGCCATATTTCAAAACCTTGAACAAGTACTTTGTCAAAGAGGGAGAGATAATTCCTTACTGTACTTTTCCTGAGCTATGGATTTGCCCTATGACTAGTATTAGAATTCCAGGATTTAAGCTATTCTCCGATGTGAAGTTGACCACTGAAGATTTTTGCGTCCAATATATTAGTCGATTCATCAATCAGTTGGCAGACACTTGTGGACCAATATTCAACTTACTTAAGAAGAATTCCTCTAAGTAGTGGAATGAGGAATGTTAAAAGGCTTTCAGAAAGATTAAATAATATGTTTTAAATCTGCTAGTCCTACAACCTCCTAGGCCTGACAAACCATTAATACTATATCTGATAGTCACTTATGAAGCCATAGGAGCAATACTGGCCTAAAACACCCCAGACTCTCATAAGGAGAATTCCATATACTACTTGAGAAAAAGAATGTTGGCTCACGAGCTCAAGTATAGCCACATTGAAAAGCTCTGCCTAGCTCTGGTATAGGTGTGGCACAAACTAAGGCATTATTTGGGGGCATACATCACACATGTCCTCATTGATCAAAGTACTCTCAAATACCTCATGGAAAAGCCTATTCTAGACAGCAAGATGGCTAGATGGATGGCTGTCTTGGTAGCCTACGACCTCAAGTACGTTCAGAGAAAGTCCATCAAGGGCAGTGTCATCGCCAACCAACTGGCCGCTGCCCCAATAAACAGTCATTGGGAAGAATTAGGGTTTCTCGATTAAGACATCTTATTCCTCCAAGATGAGTGGCACTATCAACCATAAGGGATATGGCACCAGAATGGTGTTTCTTTCGCCTATCGGTAAAATTTTACCACTGGTAATCAAACTGAATTTTGAGGTAACGAACAATGAAGCCAAATACGAAGCATGTGTATCTGGATTAGAATATGCCCTCCATATAGGAATTAAAAACTTAGAAGTTTAGGGTGAATCCAACCTGTTATCTTACAAGCCTTCATGCACGTAGTGTGTAAAGTGTACAAAGTTGCCACCTAATATTTAAGAAAATAGTTTTTTCTACGGTGATTAAGAAACCATTTAGATTTAACTCCATTTTAGAAAAAATGTTCTTGTTCCCAATTGAAAAGGTTGTTCTTATTTGAACCAAAGGGGGTTTGAGGATTCGTGATATGACAAAACAACTTTTATGAACTATAGTTTCTACCATTTTTACATAACAACTTTTGACTTAAAATATATGATTTCAATTAAAAATGGTTTTTGTGTATGCATGAACATGTATTATGATGCATGAATAGTTTAAGCATACCAGAAATGATGCATGTACAGGCTATTATGCAGATGACAATCACATAAAGTAGGTAAAGACAAGATTTGCCGGGAGTCCTTCCTTTATCCTATTTTAGGTTTTAGGGAAGGCACAATAGTAAAAAAAAAAAACAATAAAAAATTACAACACAAAATTAATTGAAATTAGCGGATGTGCCCTCAAGTCTTATGATCTAGGAGGAGCACACATTCCCCAAATATAGATCCAATAGCAATAATAATGAAACAAGCACAACAATTCAAATAATAAAAATAATAAAATATAATAAAAGGAATAAAAGAAAATTAAAGCTTTTGAGTTGAAGCTGTGAAAGGGCTTGCTGATGTATCCCTTTGAATGTGAATAAAATCCTACGCTGTTCTCCCTTCTTGCGAAGGGTGAGGTTATTCTGATAATAATAGCTGGTTTGGTTGTGTGTTCAGAAGCTACATTAATTTTAATTTATAAAATTGTTAACCAACTAGGCTATTAACTGATTCAGATTTTGATTATCAAAAATGATTTTTGAATAATTGCAAAATGATTACCTAAGTTCATTTTAAGGTTTAAATTTGATTCATTTTATGAAAAATGATTGTTCGTTAAAACATGCCTTAAATCAGATTAAAGGACTTAAAATTGAATTATGATTAAAATGCCTAAATTTAGTTTAAAGGGCTTAAAATAGTTAATTTTGAGAAAGAGATATACTGTACCAATTTTATCTTTTTCAAGGTTTCGGGATCGGTAGATTTGAGGGTTTGATGAAAATTGAGCGAGCCTCCATTGTGTTTGGAGAGCACTGGATGCTGTCTGTCTAAACCGGACTAGAAATGAATGGACTGATGAATTGTTAGGAACAATAATGATTATGGAAATTTGGATTGATTGGGGAAGGATTTTAGTGTTTGGGAAATGTTTCTATATATTTTTGCAATGTTTGGAGGTTAAAAATGCATATAGAAGTCTGAAAATCTGATTGAAAATTAGGTGAAATTGTTCTAATAAAATGTTGTATTTATAAAGGATCATGTCTAAAACCTAGGGAGGAGAAGCATACATGAACAGTGTTATGCATGCACGCCAAGGTTTACCCATGCGTTAGGGGCATTACGCATGCACAGGAGGTGTTACGCATACAATAGCCCTGTTACGCACATGTAAGATTGTTTATGCATATGCCATGCCATTTATGCATGCGCCATGCCATTTATGCATGCACCATGCCATTTACGCATGCGCCATGTCGTTTACGCTTGCACGCCTCGTCGTTTCGGGCTTGGGTTCCTGGGCTCGATTGTCTGGGTCTGTTTCAATCTGATCTGATTCAGTTTTTTGGGTCCATTTGAAGTCTAAATTGAGCCTAGTCAAATCCATTGGACTCGTATTAATGGGCTAGATTTAATGGTGCAAAAATTAGGATTGACATTTGCCCCTCTTACCAGTTGTGTTTGTGGAAACGTAACTGCTAAGTGTGAACGCATTTAATGCGAAAGTTGAGGATGTGCCTATAAAAGGGCTTAAGAATTTCATTTCTTACTCATCACTTCATTTCTTCATTTTTGCTCTCAAAGTTCTCTCATTCTACCTTTCTATTTGTTAATTCATAGAAAAGCTTTGGATGATACCGGCTGATATTTTTTGGGAGGAGGAAGACCTGTATGCACGGCTGAGTGCATCTCTAGAGGGGGAAGCGATTCCATATTTTATCACCTCTTTTCTTGATGATATTATTGATAACCCACATATTATTTTTATTGTGGAGGAGTTGCTCGATGAGGTACCTGAGTCCCTTACAGGCCCATCTGATTTTGCTACAGTTCCACTATTAGAGTGGGATACTACTGATCACTTATTGATGGATAGAGAGGAGCTGCCTATGCCCACCAATTATGATTTGTTGTAGGACTACTGGATCGGATTTTCGATGGTATGTATTTCCTCTGTTTACTTTCTGTGCCATTTTTTGGCTCGAATTTTATTTTTATGCCAAAAAAAAAATAGAGTTAGTAACACAAAATGGGAATTAAAAAAGATGGGATTGAATGCATACCTGTAGGAGGCCACTTTTAGCTAGAGAGGTGGTAGATCACGCCTAGGCGATGTGATAACCTTCTTAGGCACTTATGAGTCTGTTGCTGAGCACATAGCCCTAACCCACCTAATGGGTTGGTTGAGTTTAGATATTAAGCATTTCCCTGATAGGAACTTGATGTATGCCCTTGGTGAGAGGTGGTTGCGGACCACCAACACTTTTCATTTTCTAATGGGGGGAGATGATGATGTCTCCCATCTAATGGTCATGCCTGACTGGTATGCGGTTCAGGCATCGACCTGTTGT